>NW_026476134.1:0-10143 GCF_026875155.1 Cherax quadricarinatus
TTAAAAAAGACAGGGAAACAGCACCAACAGGATACAGTCACAAAAACCCAAGGCAAGGGAGAAACCAAGCCTGTGCCATACATGCACTTGGTATCTGCGGGCAGGGGAAATCTGGAAAAAACAGATGGGACATGCAACTATGACCCCCCTAAAAAATCCCATCCCCATATGACAAAGGAAAAGCAAACTCCCCTCCTGTAAGCTTTTTCACCCTAAAAGTGTACCTCTTCAGTACGGGAAAAAGACGTGCTAAAAACTTAAATTGGGGGGCATCCCATCAAAAGGGGACAAAAAGATAAAAAACCCAGGCCATGGGAAAAACCTGGGTGCCACAGCCACTCAAGAGGGGGGGTTTTTTAGTGCCAGGAAGGAAAAAAAACGGGCAGGAAAGGGGCAAAAATCGTACACCAAATCCAGTCTTTCCCCGAGGGGAAAACCACGTCGATGGCCTCCACTCCAAACCCAACAGATCAGATATAATCCCGGGAAAAAAAAAATCCCCCCCAGTCCCCAACAATACCACCAGTCCGATAACATTCTTTTTTTGCAAAATACAGGGTCTAAAAGCCGCAACAACAAAAAAATCCCTTTCATCCGTGGACTGCTTGCAGAGGAAAAGGGCAATGTTCACGGCTTTCATGAGACCCACAAAAAGGGGATCACTTGGAAACGAATTTGGACCCCGGGGTTACAACCTATACAATGTGACAAAATGAACAGGAAAAGGGGGGGGTTGGCCTTACATTGCAGAGTCACTTTGTTTGCACAGAACGTTTAATGCTCAAATGAGAGTGGAAGTTTTAGCAGTAAAGGTCGGAACCAAAAATTAGTCATTGTGGTATCTACAAGCCCCCCGGATGCAACACCCCGCAATTCCAGGAACGCTGTTAAAAATTGACCACTGTCTGGGGAAAATCTTCCAGCTCCTGCACCCCATCTTGCTCCTGGGGGGGTTTCAACTTAGGACCTAAAAAGGAGGAATATAGCAAATAATATTGTTGCAGAATAACACCCCGGAGGCAGCTCTGATGAAAACTCACACTCCACGGCTTTTTAAATTTTCGCACAAAATTCAATTTAAACCCGCAAAAATAGGCCTACTAGACTGGAGAATCACTAACCTCATCTTCACTAACAATGTGATTGATAAGAAATGTCCAAAAAAAAAAACAATATACTAGACACAACATTTGAGGTTCAGACTGTATGCGTGGAGCCCCGACCGAAAAATGAACTAGTCACGAGGGAGCACACCAAAATTAAACTTCAATAACAAAACATAAAGTGGGACCAGAAAACCCAAAGTCCTAACCGTTAATTTGGGGAAAATATCAAAGCAACACAGACCCAAACTTATCCTAGAACAGATTAACTCGGTGGCACTCGATGTATGCACAAGGTTATTCTCTAAAAAAAAAGGGGGAGTAGATGTAAAATAAAAAAGAAAACGGGGCTCCTTTACGGCGACGGAAAAAAGAATAACGGGGCGGCTAAAAGGGTCAATTATCTGAAATGCGCAGGGAGACCGGTGAGAGAAATAGCAAGCATAATTTAAGCAAAAAGAACCTTTGGGGAGTCAGGAATGGGGGGAAGAACAAAAGCCAAAAATGAAATAAAAAGGAACCAAAGTATTTTTTTCCCCTATGCCAAATCAAAATCGAGAACAAGCCCATATTGGGCCCTACTTAAACAAAGGGGTCCTACACAGATGACGAAAGGAAAAGAGTGAGCACTAAGTCCAATATGACTCATTTTTTAGCAACCCGCTAACCAGACGAGAGTCGAAGATAAAAAGTTTTTTTTATGAGAGAGCCCAAAATTTGAAAAAACACAAGCCTATCCGATGTTATCCTGAGCCAAATGACTTCGAAAAGGCTTTAAAAGCATGCCCATGCACTCTGCCCAGGGCCCGATCATGGAATCTGTGTTCATCAAAAAACTGCAAAGCCCCTATCACGAGCCTTTTCCATCCTATGGGAGGGGCATGGACACGGGGGTCGCCCTCAGTTACAAAAAACAACAGCATCCCCACCCCAAAAAAGGGGGCGTAAAGCAAAGCAAAAAAACTAAGACCAATGCACTAACATCCCATTCAAAAAAATCTTTAAAAGGGCCCTAAAAGCAAGATCACCCCCATCTAGAAACCCATCATTACCAACCCAGGCAACAGGGTTTTTGAACAGGTCCCCCTGTCTGTCTCAACTAGGGATCACACGACAAGGTCCAAAAATGCACTAAAGAAAAAAAGAATGCAGATGTAATATATACAGATTTGCAAAAGCCTTCCAAGTGTGACCAGGCGTAATACACAAAAAATGCGCACAAAGGAATAACAGGAAAAGTCGGCGATGGATCTAAAATTTTTCCTCACTAACGAACACAGAGAGTAGTGTAACAGAGTAAAGTCCGGGCAGCTAGGGTTTTGAAAAGCTCTGTTCCCAAGGACAGTACTAGCCCCCATCTTGTTCCTCATCCTCATATCCGACATAGACAAGGATGTCACCCAAAAGCACCGTGCTTCCGGGCAATGCACCCGAATTGATGACATTTTTCTTCCATTGCAGACACTGCAAGGCTCCGGGCGGAATCAACCAAATCTTTAGTGGGCTGCAGAAAACAATTGAAGTTCAAGGGGAAGAAATTTAAATTATCAGATATGGTAAACAGGGGGAAATTTAAAATCTTCATCAGAGTACAAAAAAATTTGGCCACAAATAGAGCGAAACCCCAAACGTCAAAGACCTGGGAGTGATTAGTCGGGGGATCTCACCTTCAAGGCCCATAACATTGTATAAGCATCTGCTAGAAAAAGACGGATGGATAATGAAAACCCTTCAAAATAGGGAGGCCAAGCCATGAGACACTTTCAGGTCACTTGTTCTATCTAGGCGGGAAATATTGCTGCACTCTAACAGCCCTTCAAGGCGGGGAAAATTGGCCCTAGAAAATGTACGGGAAAACTTTCACGGCGCGCTTTAAGGGAGATAAAACCCCTAAATTATGGGAGCGCTTGGGGTTTTCTAAACCTGTATTCCCTGGAACGCAGGAGGGAGGATACATGATTATATACCCCGGGAAAAACCCTGGGGACTAGTACGAATTTGCACACGAAAATCATCACTACGAAAGCAAAAGACTTGGCAGACGAGCCCCACCCCCCAAATGAAAAGCAGGGGTGTCACTAGCACTTAAGAGACCATACAAAAAGTGTCGGGGGCCCCCGGACTGTTCAACCCCCTCCCAGCACAAAATAAGGGGGATTACCAACAGCCCCCGGGCAGCTTAAAAGCTGGCATGGGCAAGCACCTAAGTCAGTTCCTGATAGCCGGCTGTGGGTCTACGTTGGTTTGCGGCAGCCAGCGCAACGTGGGATCAGGCGCTGATTCACCAGGAGGCCCGGTCACAGACCGGGCCCGCGGGGGCGTTGACCCCGAAACTCTTCCAGGTAAATCCGGTAAACTACATAACGTGGTTTAATAATTCCGAGTAAAAGGTACCTGGACTACAGGGCCAACCCCCCCCCCCCCCCCTTTATTTTTTGTATTTTTCTGTCGCATCTGAATAAGTTATTCCCTTTATGAAAAAGGAGGATAGTGTAAAAAAAAAGGACAGACGTTCCCTTTACAGGCGACGGAAAAAAATAAAGACGGCTAAAAGAGGCCAATATCTTTGAAAAAGCTAAAGGGGACCTGGGCAGAGAAATGCAAACACGAACTTAAGCTTAAGGAATCTTATAAGAGTCGGATCGCGGGGGAACTAAAACCATAAATGAAATCGAAAAAAAACCCAAAATATTTCTTTTTTTGGTTTCCAAATCAAAGTCGAGAACAACATCCAGTTTTGGGCCCCCACTTAAACAATATGGGTCCTACACGGGTGACAGCAAGGAAAAAAAAGTGAGCTTCTCAATCCCAATAGATAGTTTCTGCAAGACGCCAAAACCCGACTGAGAGTCGAAGACAAAGAATTTTTTTTGAAGAGCCACAGAATTTGATAAACGCAAGCTATTGTGTTATCCTGACGCCAAAAGTTTGAACGGCGATAAATGAATACGCATGACTTTGCCCCAGGGGCCCGATCATGGAACTCCGTGTTTATCAAGAACTGCAAGAACCCCTATCACGAGATTTTACCATCCTATGGGGACGGAACATGGAAAGGGGGGCGTCCCACATTACTAAAAAAAAGACATAGCCCCCCCTCCCCAAAAGGGGGGGTAAAGCAATAGCAAAGAACTACAGACCCATGCACTAAAATCCCATATCAAAAAACTTTTAAAAGGGGTTTTAAGAAGCAAGATCGCCCCCCCATCTAGATACCCATCAATTACACAACCCAGGGCAACATGGGGTTTTTGAGCAGGCGCCTATCTGCCCAGCTACTGGACACTACGCAAGGGCCCAAAATGCACAGAAGACAAAAATAAGCAGATGTAATATTACGATTTGCAAAACCTTCGACAAGTGTGACCATGGTGTAAAAGCGCACAAAAATGCGTGCTAAAGGAATAACAGGAAAAATTGGTAGATGGATCTTAATTTCCTCCAAACAAAACACAAAGAGTAGTAGTCAACGGGTTAAAGTTGAGGCGGTACAGTGAAAAGCTCTGTTCTGCCGGGCACAGTACTCCTCCCATATTCTTTCTCATCCTCATTTTGCATGAAAAGGATGTCAGCCACAGCACCGTGTCTTAAAATTCAATTAAATTCAAATTAAAAGTTTTTCTCATAAGGATTACAATGCTGAGTTTACAGAATTTGGTTATTGTGTGGTTTTGTATTTAAAATAATGTTTTAAAGGTTACCACTGAACCCCTAGCTGGCTAGGCTTTTCGGGCAATTTGTTTAATTCTTATTTTAAAAAATTACAAAATTTTGAGGTAAGTTGGTATTATGGCTAAGTTTAAATACTAGTTTGTGAGTTTAGCAATGTAAAAGCTTTTTTTGGCACCCGTACATAGTTTTTTAGTTTGGAGTATCACGGATTCTTATTTTTAAGATTGAGATTAATATTTCTGTTTATGGCAAAAAGGGGATACACCCAACTGCATGACAGTGTCTTCCATTGCAAAACACGCAAGGTTCAAGGTGGGCACAACCAAATCTTTTAATGAACTGCAGAAAAAAAGAAGTCAAAATGAATAAGATGAGAAAGATAAAATAAGATTTTGTTCGGATTTTTAAACCCCCCAGGGTTAGCCACCCCGGTAACCCAAGAAAGTCAGTGCGCACGAGGACTGTCTAACTTATTTCCTTGGGGGCCTTAATCTTGTCCCCCCGGATGGACCCACACCGTCGACTAACACCCCGGGACCTTTTTTGCTGCTAGGGGAAAGGACAATAGGGGTAAGGAAACGTGTCGGAATTTCCACCCCCGGGAATGAAAACCCGGGCCCCCGGTGTGAAGCGGGGCTTTAGCCCCCAGACCACTTCATTAGGTAAAAACAAATTTCCGCCAAAAAAAGAGCAAAAAACCCAAAGTCAAAACCTGGGGAGTGATATGTCGGGGATCTCACCTTCAAGGACCATAAATTGTATCAATCGCATTGTCAGAAAAAGCAGGATGGATAAAGGAACCCTTTAAAACTAGGGGTCCCAAACCCCTGATGACACTCTTCGGGGCTTGTTCTTTTTGTCTGGAAAATTTCTGCACACTAACCACCTTTTTAAAACAAGTAAATTGATGACCTAGAAAATTACAGAGAAAAACCTTCATGGCCAAAAAATGGGGATAAAAACCTCAGTTACGGAGGGTTGAAGTTCCTGAACCTGACTCCCTGGAACCAGGCAGGAGAGATACATGATTATATATACCTGGAAAATCCTAGAGGGACTAGTACTGAACTTGCACACTGTTAGGGAAAAGTTCAACAGATAGGAGTAGCGGGCAAGTATATGGTAACAATAATTTGATTGCCGGCTGCTTGTTAAGGTAGGGTCAGTCTAGCTCCCGCTATCCCCTCCCCCCCTTTCTCCCCAACCCGAAAGGTGACGTGTGGGGCTCTGGCAAAACAGTAATCACTCGACTCACAGCTCCCAGCACAACTCTTAGAATGACAGATCGGGTCACCTTCCAACCAACGAGAAGTGTTGAAGGAGACTGAGTGAGAACAGTCTTGGGACGTCACTTCATGATCTACCTACCTGATTAATTGTACAGGACACTACCCCTCATCTTTGCAGTGGTAAAGAACCTGCGTTCCTGTCATCTGGACTAACTATTCAAGGCTGTAGACTCTGTGAAGAACTAGTCGTTGGGTTGTCACTCAACACCTGTGACCCCCCCCCCCACATCATCAGCAACGGCTACAATTTCTACAAGACGGTGTCAACCTCAACCAGACACACCAGTATAACTGTACATATTAGCGTTGAATTCAAATGCCATTTTTCCATTTCATTTTTCATTTTTCTTTCAAGTAGAATACACCTTCATATTTCAATGTTTTATCTTTGCATTAATAAATAATAAAGTGTTTATTTTTGTGAATTATTATTTCTTTTTCTATTCACTAATTTTCCTGAGGAGGAGCCAGCCTTGGTAATACTGTCTAAAGTTGTTACAGGGCTGAGTAAACCTTCACAAGTGGCGACCTTGCCAGGATCAACTCCACTGAATCAAAATTCAACTCCATCTCGAATCTTTCATTGAAACTTCAATGCCACATACCACAGATGGTTACCACCAGCCATGAGTAATCATTCTCTATGGTTGGACTACAGTACAGGTATTTGAAAGATTTGGTGATTGTTATACTCTCAATTTATTGTAAGTCAAGTCAAGGCAGGATATACTAGTTAATTCTGTCACCTGTATTTTTGAGCTTGAAATGATTTGGAGAAATAGACTCTAGGGAACCCAGTTTTCCCCCAAAGTGCCCAATTTTTTTAAATTGACCCCCTTTATTATATCAAGGGAAAACTGTGTAAAAAACCACTCTTGATTTGTTGGTGAGAAGACTGGATGGTTAAGGGCCCCCCATTCACTTACTTTTTGCTCGGGGGCCGGCATAGAACCCCCCTTTTTCTTTAAACACATATTTTTAAATCAAAAGGCGGGGGGATCAAAACCCCCCCCCGTTTTATTTACATTTTGAGGGGAGCGGGAAATTTGAACCCTTTTTTTCCCTTTTTGATAATCCCGTTTATTTTCCCCCGGGTTAGTTAATTTATTCTTGCAAGAGGGGAGAATACCAGTTTTGGATGAATGCGGGAGTAAGTTGGGAAAATAAGGGGAAAAAAATTTGGGAAGCTTTCATTTTTCCCTAAGCCCGGGAAAGAAGGGGAAAAGGGAAAAAGGAATTGAAGAGAAAAAAGACAGTTAGAAAGAGAAAGAGAGGGAAAAAAGGGGAAAAGAGAGAGAATCGAAAGAGAGGAGAAAAGGGAGAGAGGGAATCGAGAGAGGAGAAAAAGGAGGGGGGAAAAAAATATAGAGGGGAAAAACCAAGAAAGACAGTTAGAAAGAGAAAGAGAGCGGTTTAGACTTGATGGGGGCCCTCCACGGGGTTTCCCAAAAGTAAAATGAGGAACAAGTTGGGTTTTTAAAGAGAATTTGAAAAAGAGCAAAAAACAGAAAACCCCCGAGTTAAGAGAAAGAAAAAAAAAGATCACGGGTAGAGAAATCCCGCCTTGAATTAGAGAAAAAAAGTTAATTTTTTACACAACAACAATTAGGGGAAAGGGGAGTAATTTGAACATCGGAGCTATTTGGCACATTTTCCCAACACCTAATTTACCTCCCTTCACAAAAGGGGTGAAGACATTATTCATAAAATTATGGGGGTTTTAAAATACCACAAACCCCTGTGAATGGCCCTGCTGACACCTGGGCCTCCAGGTTAGGTAAAGTTATTTTTTTGGTAAAGCTTTTAATATCTTGCAACTTTGTCTCGGATATCATAGGGAATTTTTAAAACCACTAAGAAGGGAATTTCCCTTTAAGCATATCAAAAAACCCCAAATTCATTTTAGAAAGATTTCAGGTATGCCACCTTTCAGCATGGCCCAAAAATTTCCCCTTTTAAAGGGAACATTTGTTTTTTTTCGACTTTTGGAAAAGAGAGTTCAGGAATTGATCACAGTTGGAATCTTTAAGACCCTTTATGGGGCTTTACCAGCTCCCTGACAGCCTTCCCCCCCAAACCCTTACGAAAAATTCATTAGGAACGTAACCTGTTTAAAACGGGTGAAATTGCTGAGGCCCCCTGACTTGATACTGAAGTCCAATTCTCATAAAGGGCCCAAAGGGATCGAACCCTAAGGGCAAGGTTTTACCTGAACCAAAAATTAAGAAGCCTCAGTAGAAAAAATAAGTCCCGCTATTACACCCCCAAAATGTTCGGTGTGGTGGTTTTCTACTAAACGTCCGATTTTCCGTCCCCAAAAAAATAGGGAAAGTTGGTAGGGTGTTTTTTGGGTTTCCCGGGAAGACCAAGCCCAACCCCTTTTTTCAGGGGCAGTTAATAGTTAAAAGTCTCCCGACATATTACTGACCTGGGTGACTTTATCGGAATTTTGGAAAAAACTGTTTTCCCCCCTTTAAAACCTCTCGTGTGGGCCTCTATTTTTTTCAGATTACTTGGGTGTTTAAAATACTTTCCCTACAATACGTTGTTTCTTGAAACACTAAATGGTTCCCCGGTTGGGCTAATGCGGTACTAGCCCCCCAAATTTCTTGTTCATTAAAAAGTGGGGAACATTTTAAAGGGGCAGTTTTTTCCCCTTTAGAGGCGGAAACTTTCTCAACCCGTGGATCTTAAATTTTCCCGTCCTCTTCCTTTTTAAGTTTTAAAAAATCCCCTTTAAAAATTCCCCCACCGGAAGCTGCATTTCCCCGTATGTTCATTAGGGGGGGGAACAGATGATATGCCATTTGATAGTGGGTTTGCAGAATAATTTACCATTCCACTTGTCAGGTGAAAGTAAAGGGGATTGCCCCGGGACTCTCAAATTTTTTTTTTTTTGACTAGGGGTCAGACCATAATATGGGTTCTCCACCTCCTTTCTCCCCCGAAGGGCCTTTTTTTTCCCAATTTTATGTCCCAAAAGGGTTACTTTGTAAAATACAGCGCAAAAATTTTTCCCTTTAATTCGGAATTGTCATAAACAAACTTTTTTCAAACAAAGTTTCCATGGGAAATTGTAAACTCATAAGTTTGAATATAATTAATTTGGGAAATTTTTTTTAAATCTGTATTTAAAAAAATTTAAATTTTTCAGTGAATTTTGATTTTTCTCTCCTTGTTGTTTTCCCAAACCATTTGGGAGACTGTTCTTCAAATGGTTTTATGTTTTCCAGTGAACCCAAAAACTTGGCCCATCGTAAGACGTGGGCAAAAAACTCGAGCCAAAACTTTTTTTGGCCCAAACATGTACTTACAGGTTACGAAGAATATATTTTTGCAATAGGGGTCCCGGCGCTTTCCTGGATTTTCCTGGAAAGTTCCCGGGGGGCAACGCCCCCGCACCCGGTCTGTGACCAGGCCTCCCTGGTGGATCAGAGACTGATCAACCCGGCCCGTTGCTCTGGCTGCACGCAAACCCAAAAATTTCGAGCCAAAAGCCCCCCGGGTGGTCAGGAACCGACTTTAGGTGTTGTCCAGTGCCAGCTTGAAGGGCCCGCCAGGGGTCTGTTGGCAATTTCCCCCCTTTTGTATGCTGGGAGGGGAGTTTGGGAAAAGTTTCCCCGGGCCCCCCGGGCACTTATTGTTTTGAACTCTTAACGTTCTAGTGACACCCCCGCTTTCATTGGGGGGGTGTTGGGATCGGGGCCCCCCCGCCCCAAATCTTTTTCTTTTTAGTGAGTGGGTTTTTTGTGTGCAAGTTCGGTAAAATTTTGTCCCCCCTAGGGGTTTTCCAGGTGTTTTTATAATCATGTAAACTCTCCCCCCCCTGCATTCCAGGGAATAAAAGGTTTACTAAACCCCAAGCGCTCCCGTAACTGAGGTGTTTTATCTCCCTTTTTGTGGGGCCTTTAAGGCTCTCTGTTTCATTTTCTAGGTCAGCAATTTCACCCCTTGAAAGGTGCTGTTAGTGTGCGCAAAAATTCCAGCCCCAGATGAAAAAGTGGCCTGGGAAAAAGTGGGCTCATGGGGTTGGCCTTTCCCCATTTTGAAGGTTTCATTATCCAAACCCGTTCCCTTTT
>NW_026476136.1:0-5000 GCF_026875155.1 Cherax quadricarinatus
GGGGTTTCCTTTGCATGTCCTTTTTAGTTTCTATATTCTCGGAAAACTACAGAGGAGGAGACAAAGATGATCCCATGTATCAGAATCTTCCATAGGATGACTGAGGGCCTGAATCTGCACTCTCTCGAAAGGCGTAGAATTAGGGGGGATATGATCGAGTGATAAATGGAAAACAGGAATAAATAAAGGGGATGTAAATACGTGCTGAAAATTTCCAGCCAAGACAGGACTCACAGCAATGGTTTCAAGTTGGAAAAATTCAGATTCAGGAAGGATATAGGAAAGCACTGGTTTGGTAATAGTTGTGGATGAGTGGAACAAACTCCCGAGTACAGTTATTCAGGCTAAAACGTTGTGTAGTTTTAAAAATAGGTTATAAATACATGAGTGGATGTGGGTGGGTGTGAGTTGGACCGACTAGCTTGTGCTGCTGGTCTGGTGCGATGCTCCATCCTTGAGTGGAGATGATCAGACTGGGTGGTCAATGGCTAATCCGGGGGTGGGTCATTGGTCAAATCCGGGGGGGACATGGACCTGCTCCGCATGGGTCAGTAGGCCTATTGCAGTGTTCCTTCTTTATGTTCTTATGTTGAGGCCGGGGGTGTGGTCGTCGACTTCAGTTTCTTCAAAGGTGTGAAAATTTTAGTCTTCAGTCAGTTTGAGTTGGCTCTGAAGATGGCGGCAGGCAGGGCAGGTGACATGGCTTAGGTTTCTTGGGACGCGGCAGCTGGTAGGTATGGAGTGGCTTGGGAGGCAGTGATTGGAGGATCTGTTGGGCTGGTGATACCACCTATGTTGGGAAGGATTTTTAGTATATCTGTGGATGACGTAGTATTAGGAAGCTGGAGGCTAGGCAGGTCGTTGAGGCGAGTTCGTTGATGGTAGAATTAAAGGTTCCAGGGAAAGTAGGGTTTTTCCTGCTGACATAGATCATGCAGCACATGATCTTGATGGGTATACAATACCGACAAGATGAAAATTAGACACATATGCAACATCTGGGTATCTTTAATGTAGACGTTTCGCCATCCAGTGGCTTTATCAATACAAATTCTTGGACTTAATTTGAAGACAGAACTGCATACAAAAGATGAGGTAATCAGCCCCTCAGCCATGGAGTTGGTGTGAAGAGCACCGTAGTCGTGAAGAATCTGGAGAACAGCCTGCTAAATGGTCGTCAGAAGTGTGGCTAAGGTCATCTTCGATGAATGAGATATTGTCCCATGAAGTGAGCGAATGCGCACACGGTGCCTCTGAGTGTCGACACACAGACGCCTGCTCCACGTGTGTAATACATGTGAGCCTTCTAGTTCAATACTGTAACGTGAATGTGGAAAAAGACACTAATGTACAGTTCGTGACATTTATTATAAGAAACGTTTCGCCACGAGTGCCTTCTCCAGTCCTAATACAAAGATAACTAAGAAACGATTATATATAGTTGAAAGAGTCAGGTGGAAAGCCGCGAGGGTGGTAGTAGTAGTAGTAATAGTAGTAGTAGTAGTACTGAAGAAGCCACTCGTAGCGAAACGTTTCCTATAATAAACGTCCTGAACTGTACACAAGTGTCCTTTTTTCACGTCTTGTCGTTATCGCCATACCATCTCTCCGAGTACCGTTTACTAGTGAGTCCCCACCCTCGCCTGTAGTGTGACTACCGTGTAATAGTGAGTCCCCACCCTCCCCTGTAGTGTGACTACTGTATAATAGTGAGTTCCCACCCTCCCCTGTAGTGTGACTACCGTGTACTAGTGAGTCACCACCCTCCCCTGTAGTGTGACTACCGTGTACTAGTGAGTCCCCACCCTCGCCTGTAGTGTGACTACCGTGTACTAGTGAGTCCCCACCCTCGCCTGTAGTGTGACTACCGTGTACTAGTGAGTCCCCACCCTCGCCTGTATTGTGACTACCGTGTAATAGTGAGTCCCCACCCTCCCCTGTAGTGTGACTACCGTGTACTAGTGAGTCCCCACCCTCGCCTGTAGTGTGACTACCGTGTAATAGTGAGTCCCCACCCTCCCCTGTAGTGTGACTACCGTGTACTAGTGAGTCCCCCACCCTCGCCTGTATTGTGACTACCGTGTAATAGTGAGTCCCCACCCTCCCCTGTAGTGTGACTACCGTGTACTAGTGAGTCCCCACCCTCGCCTGTAGTGTGACTACCGTGTAATAGTGAGTCCCCACCCTCCCCTGTAGTGTGACTACCGTGTACTAGTGAGTCCCCCACCCTCCCCTGTAGTGTGACTACCGTGTACTAGTGAGTCCCCACCCTCGCCTGTATTGTGACTACCGTGTAATAGTGAGTCCCCACCCTCCCCTGTAGTGTGACTACCGTGTACTAGTGAGTCCCCACCCTCCCCTGTAGTGTGACTACCGTATAATAGTGAGTCCCCACCCTCGCCTGTAGTGTGACTACCGTGTACTAGTGAGTCCCCACCCTCGCCTGTATTGTGACTACCGTGTACTAGTGAGTCCCCACCCTCGCCTGTATTGTGACTACCGTGTAATAGTGAGTCCCCACCCTCCCCTGTAGTGTGACTACCGTGTAATAGTGAGTCCCCACCCTCGCCTGTAGCGTGACTACCGTGTTCTAGTGAGTCCCCACCCTCCCCTGTAGTGTGACTACCGTGTAATAGTGAGCTCCCCACCCTCCCTGTAAGTGTGACTACCGTGTAATATGAGTCCCCCACCCTCCCCTGTAGTGTGACTACCGTGTAATAGTGAGTCCCCACCCTCCCCTGTAGTGTGACTACCGTGTAATAGTGAGTCCCCACCCTCCCCTGTAGTGTGACTACCGTGTAATAGTGAGCCCCCACCCTCCCGTGTAGAGTGACTACCGTGTAATAGTGAGCCCCACCCTCCCCTGTAGTGTGACTACCGTGTAATAGTGAGTCCCCACCCTCCCCTGTAGTGTGACTACCGTGTAATAGTGAGCCCCCACCCTCCCATGTAGAGTGACTACCGTGTAATAGTGAGCCCCCACCCTCCCCTGTAGTGTGACTACCGTGTAATAGTGAGTCCCCACCCTCCCTGTAGTGTGACTACCGTGTAATAGTGAGCCCCACCTCCCATGTAGAGTGACTACCGTGTAATAGTGAGCCCCCACCCTCCCCTGTAGTGTGACTACCGTGTAATAGTGATCATGTGTAGTGAGTGAGGTTGATCATGGGTAGTGAGTGAGGATGATGGGTAGTGAGGTTGATCGTGGGTAGTGATTGAGGTTGATCATGGGTGCTGAGTGAGGTTGGTTATGGGTAGTGAGTGAGGTTGATCATGTGTAGTGAGGTTGATCATGGGTAGTGAGGTTGATCATGGGGTAGTGAGAGAGGTTGATCATGGGGTAGTGAGGTTGATCATGGGTAGTGAGGTTGATCATGGGGTAATGAGTGAGGTTGATCATGGGTAGTGAGTTAGGTTGATTATGGGTAGTGAGTGAAGTTGATCATGGGCAGTGAGTGAGGTGGATCATGGGTAGTGAGTGAGGTTGATCAGGGTCATGGGTAGTGAGTGAGGTTGATCGTGGGTAGTGAGTGAAGTTGATCATGGGTAGTGAGTGAGGTTGATCATGGGTAGTGAGGTTGATCATGGGGTAATGAGTGAGGTTATCTTAGGGTAGTGAGTGAGGTTGATCATGGGGTAGTGAGAGAGGTTGATCATGGGTAGTGAGGTTGATCATGGGGTAGTGAGTGAGGTTGATCTTAGGGTAGTGAGTGAGGTTGATCATGGGTAGTGAGGTTGACCATGGGGTAATGAGTGAGGTTGATCATGGGTAGTGAGGTTGATCATGGGTAGTGAGGTTGATCATGGGTACTGAGGTTGATCATGGGTAGTGAGGATGATCATGGGGTAGTGAGTGAGGTTGTTCATGGGTAGTGAGGTTGATCATGGGGTAGTGAGTGAGGTTGTTCATGGGTAGTGAGGTTGATCATGGGTAGTGAGGTTGATCATGGGTAGTGAGGTTGATCATGGGTAGTGAGGTTGATCATGGGGTAGTGAGTGAGGTTGTTCATGGGTAGTGAGGTTGATCATGGGTAGTGAGGTTGATCATGGTAGTGAGTTATCATGGTAGTGAGGTTGATCATGGGGTAGTGAGTGAGGTTGTTCATGGGTAGTGAGGTTGATCATGGGGTAATGAGTGAGGTTTATCGCGGGTAGTGAGGTTGATCATGGGGTAATGAGTGAGGTTTATCATGGGTAGTGAGGTTGATCATGGGGTAATGAGTGAGGTTTATCATGGGTAGAGAGGTTGATCATGGGAAGCTACAGAGGTCAGCCGGGGTTATCCAAAGTGAATGAGGGTTATTGGTCATGTTTGACTGTCACTGCTGGCTAACTGAACCCCCTGATTCCATTGCTTTCACTGATTCCTACGCGTAGGTTTAGCGCTTCACGCGAATATTATAATTAAACTTCATATGGAGAATGTACCGGGAAGGGAGACTTCAGTAAAGTGTGTCGGGGAGGGAGACTTCAGTAAAGTGTGTCGGGGAGGGAGACTTCAGTAAAGTGTGTCGGGTAGGGAGACTTCAGTGTAGTGTGTCGGGGAGGGAGACTTCTAGTAAGTGTGTGGGAGGGAGACTTCAGTAAGTGTGTCGGGGAGGGAGACTTCAGTAAAGTGTGTCGGGTAGGGAGACTTCAGTGTAGTGTGTCGGGGAGGGAGACTTCAGTAAAGTGTGTCGGGGAGGGAGACTTCAGTAAAGTGTGTCGGGGAGGGAGACTTCAGTGTAGTGTGTCGGGGAGGGAGACTTCAGTAAAGTGTGTCGGGGAGGGAGACTTCAGTAAAGTGTGTGTCGGGGAGGGAGAACTTCAGTAAAGTGTGTCGGGAGGGAGACTTCAGTAAAGTGTGTCGGGGAGGGAGACTTCAGTAAAGTGTGTCGGGGAGGGAGACTTCAGTAAAGTGTGTCGGGGAGGGAGACTTCAGTAAAAGTGTGGTCGGGGAGGGGAGACTTCAGTAAAGTGTGTCGGGGAGGGAGACTTCAGTAAAGTGTGTTGGGAGGGAG
>NW_026476136.1:7500-10091 GCF_026875155.1 Cherax quadricarinatus
TATATATATATATATATATATATTATATATATATATATATTATATATATATATATATGTATATATATGTATGTATGTCGTGCCGAATATGTAAAACTGGTCAATTAGCAAGAACTCATTTAAAATTAAGTCTTTTCTGAAATTTTCTCTTATACGTTTAAAGATATATTTTTTCATTAATGTTAATGCAAAAATTTTTAAATTTTTTTTTTAAACACCAAAAGAATTTAAAAAACTTACCAAAACCCTTATATAACAATAGCTTTTTATTTTAGCTTAACCAACAAATATTTTCAATACTTTTACAATAATTTATACAAACAAACACGTGAAATATATTTTATTTCGTTGGTTCAAATGTTTGTGGCAGATAATTTATACACAAATTTTCACTTTCCTATAGGGCAAATACGTTGCTATTTAACCAAATCGCAAATTTTTGCCTATCGGCACGACAAAAATAAAATGTTGTTGTTGTTGTGTGGTGTTTTTGTGTCGAATAGGTAAAACTGGTCAATTACAGAACTCTTTCCTATCGAAAATTTTCCTTATACGTTTAAAAAATACTTTTTTCATTTATCTAAAAAAATATTAATAAATGTTTTCCCAAAAACCCTTAAAAACTTACCTAACCATTATAAAAACCATTTTAAAAATTTTTCCTAACCAACAAATAATTTAGATAAATTTTCAGTAATTTAATAATGCAAACAAATGAAATATATTTTTTTTCGTATACAGAAGATTTTTGCGAAATTATTCATTAAAAAATTTTTACTTCCTTTTTTCGCAAGAAAACTTCTTTTTAAACCAAATCCAATTTTTACCCCTTCGCCATACAATAAAAAAATATATATAATAAATAATATATATTAAATATATATATATATAATTTTTATAAAAAATATATATAATATTGAAATTTGTACATTTCTGTTGTCTAACAATAAGCACAGAACGGAAAAATAAAAAAATGTCTGATTTCAATCTACAACCCTTTTTGATTTGTCACTCGCTCAAAAAACATATTTTCACCTTCAATAAGTATATACATTACATGATTACACACAATTTCCTCAGACGTTCGCAAGACACCACACCATTGGGGTTTTGCAGAAGCCACACTATCCAGTATTTTAAAAAGGGAAAACAGAACAAAAATGTACTGACCTAATTACTGATCAACAAAGCTGGGGTAATACTAAGTCCAGCCACTTAACACACAGAAGCAAAACCTCTTCTTAAATACACCAACCCTAAAAAGGCCAACAACATCAAAAAGGATTCAAATCAAACTCAAACATTTTACTTTTCGAAAAACACACAGTATCCACAAGAAACAACATCTAAGGGCAAGTCACAAACTCTTTACAACTGTTTAAAAGAGCGCGACACCACCTCAAATGCGACATCCCTCAAGGGGTTTGCACTACCCAAAAGGGGGTAAACACCACCAAAATACTGCAAAACCCCCCAAGATCTGACAACACCTCAAGATGCTGACACACCCAAGGGGTTTTCACACTCCAAGGGGGTAAAAAAACCACTCAAAGATCTGACACCACTCTCAAAGCTGAAATCCTCTCAAAGGTGTTGTCACTACTCTCAAGGAGGGAAACACCACTCAGAAATACTGACACCCCTCTCAAGAGCGACATCACCTCAAGGTTGTCACACTCTCAAAAAGGGAAACACCACTCAAAGTACTGACACCACCTCAAGATCTGACATCACTCTCAAGGTGTGTCATACCTAAGAGGTAAACACCACTCAAAGATACTGCACCACTCCAGGTGCTGACACCACCCCAAGGTCGACACCCCTCCAAGATCTGGCACCCCCTCAAGGTTTGACACCACTTTCAAGGGCACACCGCCCCCAGGGTTGACACCACCTCATGTTTTTACATCACCCTCAAGCGTTGACACCATCCAAGTTTTTGACAAACCCTCAAGTGTTTTTACTCCACTCTCAGAGTTGATACACCAAGGGGGAAAAACATTCAAGGACTTACACTCGTCATAAAAACAGAAAAAAAGCCGCAAAAACTTAGTGAATAATGTATTTTAAAAGGGCTTTTTTCTCTTTTTCTTCTTCTTTTTTCTTTTTCTTTTCTTTTTTCTTTTTTTCTTCTTTTTCTTTTTCTTTTTCTTTTTTTTATTATTTTTATTATTATTTTTATTATTATTATTATTTTTAAAATTTTTAATTTTTAAAAAATAAAAATTATTATAATTATTTTTATTATTATAATAATATTTTTATTATAAAAAGAACACTTTGAATCTATGGGCCCGCAAAGGAGGTGATCAGGTTCTTTCCGATGAAGAAGCCCCCACCATAAGGAATGAAAAAAAACAGTGTTTTTATTTCTTTAAAACCTTCATTCAACGACTATTCCAAAAACTGAGTCCACAAGTGTGGACATAGGCTCTACATGCAAGTTAATGGAAATCTTTCAAGACTCCTTTTTAAAAACCCTCTTTCAAAAATTACCATTTTGAAAGGGTCATCCCGCATTTTTAATGGACAGAGCCCTCGCTCAAATCCTTTTCCCCGGCACCATACCACTAAATGCTCACCTGACGAGGG
>NW_026476138.1:0-10928 GCF_026875155.1 Cherax quadricarinatus
ATTTGTACTTTTTTACCCCCCCCGGGGGAAGCATTCTTCTTGTGTTTTGCTTTGCGTTTTGTGCAGTATTGTACCAAATTTCTTTTTTGTAACCATGGGTCCTAAGAAAGTAAGTGCAGAGGACAGTGCTGAGAAGAAAAAGAGGATGATGTCCATGGAATTAAAGCATGAAATCATAGATAAGCACAAGCAAGGTGTGCGGGTTGTAAGTTGTAGCATTAATAGTGTTAGCAAGTAAATGAGTGAAAAGTGAAGCGAAAAAAAAAAATTGTAGCAGTTAAGTTCAGCGATAAAGTGTAGCATTAAGAGTGTAGCAAGTAAGTTAAGTGATTAAACGATAGAAAAAGGACGAAACGAAATGAACTCCTGTTGTTGTTGGGGTTTATAGACCCACTGACAGCATATACTGCTCTGCCAGCATCTCTTCTTCTCCAAGGTAAATATATACATACACTTTATAAAACCAGTTCATTTCTTTACATTCTCTGTTATGTTTTATTATGTTTTTATACAATATTTCTTATTTATAAATACATTGTTTGTGTTTTCATCATGAAACTAGTGATCTAGGGCAGTTAGCCTCACAAATGCTTTATTTTCTCTTATAATAAGAGCATGGGAAGATATGGTCAGAGTGGGAGCGAGAATGGCCGCCACCAATCACACAATGACATATTTTATTCATTCTAGAGTATATATAATGTTTGTGTTATTTATATTGTTTATTATGTCATATTAGATCAGTTGTGATAGATAAATAACCCATAGAGTTGATATTAGCCTTATATTGAAGTACATGTATTTTGTCCTGCCTCCCGAGAGCAGGAATTCTGCTGGAATGGATTAATGGTATTTCAGTTAATTTAACCCTTTCAGGGTCCAAGGCCCAAATCTGGAGTCACGCACCAGTGTCCAAGAATTTAAAAAAAAAAAATTGTTATTTTTTCTTATGAAATCGTAGAGAATCTTTTTGTGAAGGTAATAAAACAAAAAGTACGAAATTTGGTGGAAAATTGACGAAATTATACTCTCGCGAATTTTGATGTGTCAGCGATATTTACGAATCGGCGATTTTGCCGACTTTGACTCCCATTTTAGGCCAATTACATTATTCCAATCAACCAAATTCTTAGCTATTTCACTAGTATATACTTTATTCTATCGATTGAGCACAAGAAATCGCCAAGTCAACTGTTTCAACTACAAAATAAAGTGATCGGAAATTGTTAATTTGGCCAATTTAACACAAAGTTCAAAATATTCCAATTTCAAAATAGGGTCCAGAATGAACAATGTAGGCATTCCTGGCACTAAACTAACATTTCCTCTGTTATTTGTTATGTTTTGAGGCTTTACAAATAAATTCCATTTTGATTTTTTATTCACATAATGAATTTTTTATTCACACCAAAAAATAGAAGATTTATGTTATGCAATACTGTAATAATTGTATAAATATCTCACCATTTTTGTAAATGTATATTGGGACCCACCAGCTGACGTGTATTAGACGTGTGAGGTCGTTAGTTTACTCTTGAATATCGGCAAAAATTTAACATTTCTCTACTTTGAGCTCATTTTCAAGCCATTTTCCAGTGCTAAACCAATCAAAATCATCTCTGTTTCTGTAATATGTCTTCCATTCTATCAAATGAGACCAAGAAATCGAAAATACAACTATAAAAACCATACGAAAAAACACTGCAAAGTTGCTGTTTTAATCGAAAAATCATGTTTTTCATTTTTTTCTCTCATTATACACAGTGTGCGGGCAGGATCTGTTTTATGTGGTGCACACATACCACATAGATGTATTCTTCATATCTAGGCCCAAATGTTACCACTCAAAAGTTTATCAGAGTGAGCTGAGCTCATGGCTTTGATCTACGGTTTGGACCCTGAACGTAAAGCCGTAGATCTACGGGACGGACTGAAAGGGTTAACAAGGAAATTGATTTGATATATAGCAAATTGAATTACGAGCTAGGTCACAGAATGGATTAAACTCGTAAATCGAGGTTCCACTGTACCTGGAATCTTGCATGTTTTTGAGACAGAAAAAAGAGACACCAGCAATCCTACCAATGTGTAAAACAATTACAGGTCTACATCAATTATAAACAAGTATTTTATTGTTTTGGTGTCATGTTTTTATGTTTAAGAGTCATTTTAATTTTTGAATTAATGTGGCAAAGTGTATGATACATGGACTCCTTGATCAGTCACGTTAAACACTGATGAATCTGGACAGTAACTAGAATTACAGCATGTATATAGTCTCATTCTTGGCTCTAGGAGCCTTCATAAACTAAGGGCTTCATGTACTTTACATGGCTGTAAACCATGCCAAACTGGTGCACAATGTCATTATTAATAATTGATGCACCGCTCATGGCCAGCCAACAATACTTAATAGAATTAGTTTTAAAGATGTGTGTGTGAATATTTTGCTTACCTGTGTGGGCACACAAGTGCCTAGTTTTTTCTAAGTCATTTTAGTCTTGGTCTTTGTTTTTAAATTCATACATAAAAAATGTTTTCAGATCACTATTACGGTTATAAATAATGTAGCAATATCATTTTCAGAATCCTCCAGATACACAAACATGTGGACATACAGATAAATTAAAGGAAGACGGTGAAGATTTGATGAGTGAAGATCAAGTATTTTTTCAGAATGCAGAGTCCCCAAACCCAAAATATGACTCAAGAAGCACTAAAATGCATGAGGCTGTTCGACTGCATGACTCATCTGGAAAATTTAAAGGGAGAAAATACTAAACCTTGTGATTCAGAGGATGACTTTATTAGGAACCACACTAAGTTAGTTGTGTAGTGCTCCATTGCAGTGAATGTATATATTTTTTATTATTGCTGTTTTGATTGAAAGTTTTACATATTCCGAACACTTTGCCTTGGTTTATTCTAACATTAGGTCAGTGTTAATAATGTACTGTAATAAAATAAAAAGTTTTGACAAACCCTTTTTAATAACTTCACTGACATGAAATTTTCAAAATTTTGAAAGCCATATTTCATGCCTACTTGTCCATTGTAGACTTTATAAGGCTGGTAAGGCTGTTTGTAGGAATCTAATGTGAATCTGGTGGGTATATGGTTAATACATTATTGCAAGTTGTTTTATTATTTCTTAATCTCATTAATTTTGATACTTTGCATGTAGTCAATATTTCATTTAAACTCAGAGTAATTACAGTACAAATGTGTGAAACAACTATCTTTTGCTCTGCTGTCTTCTATAAAAAACAACTTGTTTGCAAATGGGAGGGCGCCCTCCTGTATATTATTTTTTCATGTGTGTGTGTGTACAATATTTTTATGTCTGGGTTTGACATATTAAATGAATCCTCAAATATTGACTTGTTTGGCACAAATTCGTAGTGTTTTGTTTAATTTTCAAACAGTGAAAAACAGTTTAAATTTACATTACTTCCTCATTATTTGGCATCTTTTTATTAGAATCCATTTAAATCAACCCAGTACCTGTGCATTGATTATGTTAAAAATTCACATTACATCAGTCCCAAATTACAATCAACCCCACTCAGGAGTAGGTGCAGGAAGATCTAAAAGTAAAAAAAGTGTTAGTTTGTTCCTTGCAAGTGTATGGAAGAATATGGAAGATAGCATGCGAGATCCGAGTTGCAGAATAGCAGTGGGGTGCTGAAAAATAAAGTAGGTGAGAAGATGCAGGTAATGCAAAGAGTTGTTTCAGGGGATCCTAAAGTACAGTACAATATCTGCAAAAATATGATGTTCAGAACGTGTAAGCAAGTAATTTTTTGCAGTGGTGAGGGCCCCATGATTATGCTTGATAACTGAGACCGGATGGTGGCAAGCCTCAGACATTTTGTCCTTTCACTTTCGCTAATTCTACATTTTTTTTTTTTTTTACGGTACCAGTCATTTCCCATTGAGACAGGTGACCTAAAAAGAATAAAAAGAAAGTTTTATTTTACATTTAAGTACTTTAAACAGGAGAAGGGTTCTAAGCCCCTTGCTCCCAGCAGTTTGGTCATCTTTTTACGCATCATAGCTTATGGAGGATTGATTCCTTTTTCCACTTTCCTTGAGAGCTAATACTACATGAACCAGAAAAATTCTGATTATTTCAAGCTCATCAAATTGTATATAGACAGAAGCATATGTAACACAAGAAATCTTTCAAATTTAAAGCATATAAACAGGGCCCAAACACGCCTGGAAGAACTAACCCTTGTCAAGAATTTGGAGACCCATCTGGGTCTAGACATAGTGGTTTCCAATAGTTTATCTTGGTATGTTACTTCATATGTTGATAGTGGTATGAGCATAGCACATTGTGGGTGACAAAAATGTTGTAAGTGAACATTTGCCGAAATTTGTTCTGTAGTTGGTCGTATCAGGCCAGGTCTGCCCACCTGAAGAGTAGAGTGAAAACCTTTGTGTTAGCCCCAGCCGTACAGATATTCTAACCTTTTCATGTGGAGTAAAAGTGAAAAATCAGTGTTCACTTACTAATATTGATATATGCAAAATTTCACAGGAAGAGTGCCAAGATATAGAAATATTCCTTGGCTGGAAAACGGAGACTGCATCACGTTTCATGTATTAACCCTTTCAGGTCCGTCCCGTAGATCTAACGGCCTGGTCAAGTGATGTCCAAACCGAATCTACGCCAAATTGTCAAGCGCTTACATATTTAGCGCGAAAGCGCTCATCGCCTACATATGAGAAAATTTTCTGCCTCGTGGGTGTGCGCCGTAAACAAAAAATCTTGGCGCCTGCATAGCATGTGGGAACGCCGGCTCAGTCAACCCTTTGTTCACCGATGCCTCGTCGCAAGTCAGCTCTCACTCCCCGAAAATTGGAGCTCACCTCTTCCTGTCTGATAGTTCCTAACACTGATTGGAAGGTGGAAATGAAGACGAATTTCCTACGGCTTTGATAAGTTGTGACCAAAAAAATAATGACCAGGATATCGAGAATAGTGCAGAAAAAACCCGACGATCCTCGACCTTCTACCTCTGGTGTTGGCCTCGTGACACACGTCGGGTGTTCCTAAACGTAAGAGAAAACTATATGTTTCCCGGGCCTGGCCTCTGCACTTCATTAATGACGATGATTCTTCTGACGTGGATTGTGATTTTATTGCCCGCTCGGACTAATCATTCGAGTAGTGAATTGAGGAAACATATTCACCAGTGAAGCTTCGGTATGCTTCGCCGCGCAACTCTCGGGGTATGTACCCTATGCTCGTACCAGGGACGGAAGTACAATCCCGGAGTACAGCCCTGAGTCATCCCAAGTACAAATCCCGTGGCCCTACACCCTTTTAGGTAGTGATAGTGAGGATGATTGGCTACACTTGGCATGGATGGGCCACAGACATCAGTGGATGTTGTTAGTGGTGCTGGTGGTGGGGTAAAGGCCAACCGCCATCGTGACTCGCTGTGCCACGCGGGACCCACGCTGCTGACTCGTCTCAATACAAAGCGGAGCGTCCACCCACACAGCCCGCCACAACCACCCGACAACAACAGCCTATGATGTCCCGTATCCACGCCCTCAAACCCGTATCTGGATTGCATAAAAATCCCAATTTGTTCCACCCTCACCACTTTGATACTCTCAAATGGAATTCAACCACCTTGACGCCTTGGACCCACGGCCCAATGAAACTGGAATTCTTGAATTATCTTTGACCAGCCATTGAAGGCAATTATTGTCAGGGAAAGTATAATTATTTTCAGTACAAACCAAGGCAAATACGATCTTATCACCACAGTCAAGACTTACACAAGGTTGAAAGAAGACGACTTTGCAGAAATGTATTTGCTTTTTGCAACAAAAATGCTTATTCCTCATCGTCTATAAGCATAATATAAAAGCATAAATGGTCCCACAGATCGGCTAATTTTACCCCATCCTTTCAGTGAAATAATACCAGTGAACAGTTTATCTTAACTGTTACGTATGTTGCACTTCTCTGACAATACCAGGCCTGACAAAGTGACGTTATATACAAGATTAGAAATTTATTCATGTATCTCAAACAAAAGTTCAGATATACTTATATCCATTCAAGAATCTTGTAATTGACGAGTCTTTGATTTTGTTCAAAGGTAGAACTGTCATTCAAGCAAGTATAATACCGAGCAAGAGGCACGCTTTGGTATAAAATTGTTTGTACTCTGTGATGTGACATTGGCCAGGTGTTGGATATTGTTGTATACAACACACGTGTAGTAAAACATACGAAAGATACCAAGATGTTATTGGGTATATCAGGTGACGTAGTGAGAAACATGATGGCTACCTTCTTGGTAAGGTCCATCATTATATACCGATAACAGGTACACAAGCCATTACTCATGATTTCATGCGAGTGAACAAGACAGATGTGGGGCACATTGCGTTCTAATTGTAAACATATGCCCCAGGCACACGCAGGTGTCGTGGTGAAGACGTGAAGAGTTTACCTTGCCAATGCCATCATGGCCATTACGGTGGGCATGACAACGATATGTCACAATTGTTTGAACAACGCATTCCACCGTAATGAAAATGTAAGACAGAGGCAAAGTTGAATCGAGTGACTAATGAACGTATTCGAAAACCAGTGACAGTGATTGATTATACACAAAACATGCACTTGGATGACTAAGTGTGACATGCAGAAGTTTTGTTGCTGTTGTTCGTAGATTTACAAGTGGTATCATGAAACTTTCTACCATCTCATGACATTCAGCTGAATGCATCTAATATGTAAGCCAAATAAAGACTGGTAACAGACCACCCGTATGGTGAAATTTTGTTTGACTGTTGTCAGACAACTCATAATGAAGTACCAGTTAACAACACTGCAATACAACATGGACCCTCGAAATCATCACAATAGAGCGCCAAGCGTTTGAGGAGAGAAGTGATCATTTCATAATACAGCTTCCTTCAACTCAATAAAATTTGCTCAGAATAGATGCTTGTCGTGCACAAACAAAACGACGGCAACAAAGACGCAAAGACACTCGGTTTATGTTGAGGAATGTAAGTGCCTCTTGCCAATGAGCCATGTTTCCAAGGATTCCACAAGCTCCAGCAGTGTCTAAAACCATGTCCCAGTGATTGTAAATATGTAAATAAATGATAGAACATTATATTATACAATAATTGTGCATGTTATTTGTAATAAAAACATGTAAACAATATATATGATAAATAACTTTTAGTGCGGTTTATTGGTGTTCAATACAGTGAGTAATATATATATCAATTAATACAGTATTGGTCTCTCAGGAAGCCCCAAATGTTAGTAGTAATAGAAAAAAATTGAAAAGAAAAAAAACACTAAAAACAACAAAATAATATAATAACGCGGATTGGAGATTCGTCGATATTGCCGTGCCACCACATCATTTACCCTACAAAACATCTTCGCACTGTATCACGGTAATACTGCTCAGATTCAATTTTTTTTTGTTTTATTACCTTCACAAAAATATGCTCTTTAATTATTCGTAATAAAAAATAAGTTTTTTTTTTTTTCAACATTTCTTGGACACTGGTGCGTGACTTCAGATTGTGGCCTTGGACCCTGAAAGGGTTAACCCTTTTGACTGTTTCAGGAGGCCCCTTTCTGAAACTGTCATTCTATGGTCCTAAATTTTTGAAAAAAAAAATAATATTTTTTCTTATGACATGTATAGAGAATCTGTTCCGCTGGCGTAATGAACAGTTAAAAAAAAAAAAAAACAAAAACTAAAAGTGTAGGTCGAAACTCCTGTAAATTAAACGCTCAACCCCACCGCGAAGTTACGGTCCTCGCGACAAATGCGTAATCGTGATTATATTTCTCCGACTTTGAGCCCTATTTTCAGCCATTCCGTGTTCCGTTTGACTCAAACTCATAGCGAATTTCCTAGAACTTCCATTTTACTCTATCACAGCTGAGTACAAGAAACCATCCCATTTACCGATTTGGCCTACCCAAAATGTGGTCAGAATTGCAATTATGGCCAATTTCACCTAACTAAAAAAGATGCCCATTTCAAAATAGAACTAATAAACAAGGTAATATACTTGGCACTAAAATAACATACTCTCTGTCAGTAGTCACATCTCTAGGCCCCTCTTATATTATTTATTGCTTTCTATTTGATTTTTTATTCATACAAAAAAATACAAAATTAGCTGTTAATGGGCATACTACTAGCGATTCGTTGTAAGAAAATGTTGCGAGAAGCAGCAATAGGGTCAGTAGTAGTTGCGGTCGATGGGTATGTAGCTGTGGGGTGCAGATCTCATGGACACAGGGTTTCTTGTTCAGCACATTGGGTGATCTGCACGTGTTATACTGGACGTAGTTGTGTGAGACCTATGGTTAAGTTTACTCCTGAACATTGGGTAAAAAATCAGAACATTTTCCGCTACTTTGAGCTCCAGTTTTCAAGGTCAATGTCAAGACAATCATCTCTATTTCTGTAATAGTTTTTCCATTTTATCACCAAAGACATGAAAACGCAAATAACATCGATAAATACTATATGAAAATACACCTCAAAGTCGGTGTTTTATTCCAAAAAAACGATCAGTTTTTTTTTCTCATTACGCACTGTGTGCTGTAGGATTTTTTTTGTGGTGCACACTGACCACACAGACCCATTCTCTCACATGTGGGCCTACCAGCTTTCTTCCGATTGATTTGAAGCCGCTAGAATTATTGAGTATATATACGTCTGAAACACTGGCTCGTAAGACGTATATATACGACCAAAACAGTCAAAGGGTTAATATTTCTTAACTTTCACAAGAAGTCTGACAGATTTCTGAAAGTCCTATAGCCCTTGGCAAGAGCAGTCATCTCTCAGCTTCTTTCTCAGAAAAAACACTAATTAGGTCAGTCATATTACATAATGGCAGCAGCAGTAGTAGCATCAGCAGTTACCACTTTCCTTTTCCCTGACATGGCCGTGATGAGCTGACATTGTAAAGGGTCTCATTTTGTATATATTCTGAGGAGTATATTGATGTGTATGCACATAGGCATGGTCGAGGACCAGGCTGTGGGAGTGTTGACCCTCGGAATGACCTCTAGGTAGACCAGTGTATGCACTTGTGGGGATGTACATTTTTTTTTTTTTCAACAAGTCGGTCATCCCCACCGAGGCAGGGTGACCCAAAAAAAGAAAGAAAATCCCCTAAGAGAAAATACTTTCATCATCATTCAACACTTTCACCTCACTCACACATAATCACTGTTTTTGCAGAGGTGCTCAGAATACAACAGTTTAAAAGCATATACGTATAAAGATACACAACATATCCCTCCAAACTGCCAATATCCCAAACCCCTCCTTTAAAGTGCAGGCATTATAATTCCCATTTCCAGGACTCAAGTCCAGCTATATAAAAATAACCGGTTTCCCTGAATCCCTTCACTAAATATTACCCTGCTCACACTCCAGCAGCTCATCAGGTCCCAAATACCATTCGTCTCCATTTACTCCTATCTAACATGCTCACGCACGCTTGCTGGAGGTCCAAACCCCTCGCCCACAAAACCACCTTTACCCCCTCCAACCTTTTCGAGGACGACCCCTACCCCGCCTTCCTTCCCCTACAGATTTATACGCTCTCCATGTCATTCTACTTTGATCCATTTTCTATAAAGGACCAAACCACCTCAACAACCCCTCTTCAGCCCTCTGACTAATACTTTTATTAACTCCACACTTTCTCCTAATTTCCACACTCCGAATTTTCTGCATAATATTTACACCACACATTGCCCTTGGACAGGACATCTCCACTGCCTCCAACCGCCTCCTCGCTGCAGCATTTACAACCGAAGCTTCACACCCATATAAGAATGTTGGTACTACTATACTTTCATACATTCCCTTTTTTGCCTCCATAGCTAACGTTTTTTGTCTCCACATATATCTAAACGCACCACTCTCCTTTTTTCCTTCATCAATTCTATGATTAACCTCATCCTTCATAAATCCATCTGCTGACACGTCAACTCTCAAATATCTGAAAACATTCACTTCTTCCATACTACTCCTCCCCAATTTGATATCCAATTTTTCTTTATCTAAATCATTTGATACCCTCATCACCTCACTCTTTTCTATGCTCACTTTCAACTTTCTACCTTTACACACACTCCCAAACTTGTCTACCAACCTTTGCAATTTTTCTTTAGAATCTCCCATAAGCACAGTATCATCAGCAAAAAGTAACTGTGTCAGTTCCCATTTTGTATTTGATTCCCCATAATTTAATCCCACCCCTCACCCGAACACCCTAGCATTTACTTCTTTTACAACCCATGTATAAATATATTAAACAACCATGGTGACATTACACATCCCTGTCTAAGACCTACTTTTACCGGGAAGTAGTCTCCCTCTCTTCTACACACCCTAACCTGAGCCTCACTATCCCCATAAAAACTCTTTACAGCATTTAGTAACTTACCACCTATTCTATATACTTGTAACATCTGCCACATTGCTCCCCTATCCACTCTATCATATGCCTTTTCTAATTCCATAAATGCCCATATATGTACATATATCATGAAAATGAAAATGTTTATTTCCTTGCAAAGCTTACAATGTGTGGTTTACATGTTATAAAATATTAACTATAAAGAAGGCTCCTAGCATGCCTATGCATTTCGGGCAGACTAATCCTAATTCTTACTCTGTAGTGACATGGGTTATGGAGCAGTGCAATTTAACATACATTATTGCATAATTATATAAAAGTTAGGTAACTGAAGTGATTAATAGATTTATTATAGTGAGATAGTACAAAACATATTACAATATTACAATTAATACATTTAGTAATGGGAATGGTTTTGTCTTGGCATCATAAACTGTTCCTATTAAAGCTCCTATATTGGGAAAATATCTTAG
>NW_026476139.1:0-10060 GCF_026875155.1 Cherax quadricarinatus
TTATAAATGTTCCCCTTTTTTATAAATTATTCTTTTAAAATTATCTTTTATAAAAATTTCTTTATTCAGGTAGGTAAAATAAAAGTATTGATATATTGTTTTAAAAATGTAATCGGGGAAACTCTCACAGTTTTATTTTTAATACCAAATCTGATTTCGGTCATTATTGTGTATACTTTAATATATATTTTTAAAAGGATTCCAAACAAACCCTTTTAAAAAGTTAATAAACTCCAAAATTACATGGCAACCCCAAAATTTCCAACCCTTTAAAAGTTTCCCATAGATTAAGTTAATATTTATTTGGGTTTTTAAAGGGTCAAAAATTTTTTAAAGGGCAAACTTTTTATTTGGTTTAAAAGGGGGGATAAATAAAAAAAACTGCATAAATTTTTAAACAAATTTTAATTTCAAATATATCTTTTTTAAAGATATTAAATATGGAATCCTTGTCAACGTTCAGAAAGATTAATCCATTTAATCCCCAAAAGAAAATTTTAATTTAAAAAAGTTTGAAAGGGGCCCGGGAACAACATTTTTTTCATAAAAACAGAATAAGGGGTTGAGGGAAATGAGATTAGAACCCGTTTTTAAAATTTTTTTTAAAATTTAGAATGTAAAGGAGAAGGGGTTCAGCCCTTGGTCCCGGCATTTTTAGGATAGAAACCAATGGTTGGAGGAGGGCTTTACTATGGAAAAGGTAAAAAGAACGAGGATTTAGAAAAAGGAAAAACAGGATGTATATATTAGTGGTGTCTTTGTTAATAAAGAGAAGAGGGAGTACCAGGATCCGGGATTTAGCCCTTTTTTAAAAGAAAAAAAAGCAATTAAAATAGAAAAAGTTACAGGTTTTTGTTCACAGGAAATGGCAGGAGGTATAATTTAAGTTTTTGGTTTAAAACCAAAAATTTTAAAATAAAATTTAAATTTTGGGAAAATTTAATATTTTATATAAAATAATTAAATATTAGATAAAATAAATTTTTATTAATTATTATTATATAAAATATATAATATAAAAATGGCAAGATTTCAATTATAATAATGGAAATTAAAGCCTAATTTTAGATAAAATCATTAAGGTGTTAAAAAAATTTGCCCATTCCCAAAATAGCTTAACAGTAAAGAAATCCCCCTGGGTTAGTAGTTGATTTTTAAAACCAGGGGTGGAGGTTGATTAAATTAATAAATTTTAAAATTGGGGGTTTTTTCGTTTAACTCTTGTATGATATTTCAACGGTTAAAATTTTTAAGAAAAGGGAAAGTTCAGGGGAGAGGTTGGGAGTGGGTTAGTTAGAAAAATTGGGTGAAAATAAGGGAGAATTCTAGTTTGGAATTAGGAAATGGGATTTTCCAAAATTTTTGGGAGGGGAGGAAGGTTGTTGGGGTTTTGACTTGGGAGATGGAGGCGAAGAATAATAAGAGTGTATCAGTTTTATGGAAGGGAAAGGGGGGTGGGTGGGTAATGCAGTGGAACTGATGGGATCATGACAGAAATGTTTTCAAAGAAGGGGGGGATTATTAGTGTTGGAGTGGTTGTTACTTTTGTTTAATAAATGTATGAAAGAGGGGAGGTCCTAGGGATTCAGAGAGCATGTATAGTCCCTTTTATATAAAGGGAAAAGGGGACAAAAGAGATTGTAAAAATTATAGAGGAATATGCTTACTGAGTATACAGGAAAGTGTTCGGTAAGGTAGGGTATAATTGAAAGAATTTGAGGTAAGACAGAACGTGGTAGGATTGCGGATGAGCAAGGGAGGTTTTAGAGAGGGTAGGGAGATGTGTACGATCGGTGTTTACTTTGAAGCAATATGGGAACAGTATTTAGATAAAGATAGGGAAGTTTTTTATTGCATTTAGGGATTTAGAAAAGGCATATGATAGAGTGGATAGAGGAGCAATTGTGGGAGGATGTTGCAGTTTTATATGGTATAGGTGGTAAGTTATTTGAATGCTGTAAAGAGTTTTTTATGAGGATAGTGAGGTTCAGGTTAGGGGTGTAGGAAGTGGGGAGACTACTTCCGGTATAAAAGTAGGTCTTAGACAGGGATGGGATGTGTAATGTCACCATGGTTGTTTAATATATTTATAGATGGGGTTGGTAAAGGAAGTAAATGCTAGGGTGTTTGAGGAGAGGGGTGGATTAATTTATGGGAATAAAATTCAAAATGGGAATTGACACGTTACTTTTTGTGATGATACTTTGCATATGGGAGATTCCTATAAGAAAAATTGCAAAAAGAATCTAGTGGATGAGGTTTGGGAATGTGTGTAAAGTTAGAAAGTGAAAGTGAACAATAGAAAAGGTAGGTGTGATGAGGGTGTCTAATGATTTCGATTAAGAAAAAATTGGATATCAAATTGGGGAGGAGGAGTATGGAAGAAGTGAATGTTTTCAGGATACTTGGGAGTTGAAGTGTCGTGGGATGGATTTATGAAGAATGAGTTTAATCATAGATTGGAGGGAAAAATGTGTGAGTGTTGGGGCGGTTTTTGACGTATATGTGGAGTCAAAAAACGTTAATCTATGGAGGCAAGAAGGGAATGTATGAAAGTATAGTCCGTACCAACCACCTCCTTATTTGGGTGTTCGAAGCTTGGGAGGAGACTCGTAACAATCCCCCCCCCCCCCCCCCCCCCCCCCCCCCCCACAAAGCTGCAGGAGACGGTTGGAGGCTGCGGAGATGTCTGTTTAAGTGCAATGTGGGTGTAAATATTATGCAGAAAATTCGGAGTGTGGGAAATTGGAGAGGTTGTGGAGTTAATAATGTAAACCCCCCCCCCCCCCCCCCCCCCCCCCCCCCCCCCATATTAGTCAGAGGGCACAGAAGAGAGGTTGTTGAGTGGGTTTGGTCATTTAGAGAGTAATGGATCACAGCTAGAATGACATGGATAGGCATATAAATCTATAGGGGAAGGCTGGGGGGTAGGGGTCGTCCTCGAATGGGTTGGAGAGAGGGGGTAAAGGAGGTGTTGTGGGTAAGGGGCTTGGACTTCCAGCAAGCCGTGCGCGTGCGTGTTAGATAGGAGTGAATTGGAGACGATTGGTACTTGGGACCTGACGTCTGTTGGAGTGTGAGCAGGGTAATATTTAGTGAAGTGATTCAGGGAAACCGGTTATTTTCATTAGTCGGACATGAGTCCTGGAAATGGGAAGTACAATGCCTTCACCTTTATTGGAGGGGGTTTGGGATTATTGGCAGTTGGGGGGATATGTTGTGTATTTTATATGTTTATGCTTTCTGGGACTGTTGTATTTGAGCACCTCTGCAAAACAGTGATAATGTGCGAGAGTGTGGGAAAAGTGTTGAAGATGATGAAGTATTTTCTTTTTGGGGATTTTCTTTCTTTTTTGGGTCACCCTGCCCTCGGTGGGAGACGGACCGACTTGTTGAAAAAAAAAAAAAAAAAAAAATAAAATATTTACTATATATATATTATATATATAATAACTATATAATATATATATATATATAATATATTATATTTATATTTATATAATATATATATATATACAAGTGGACCCCCGCGCATTACGATCCACCTCCAATTGTGACCAATTATGTAAGTGTATTTATGTAAGTGGTTTGTTACGTGTATGTTTGGTGGGTCTGGAAATGATAATATTCTACTTCACAATATTCCTTTATGGGAACAGATTCGGTCATTAATGGCACCTGAACATACTTATGGAATGAAAAAATATCGTTACCGGGGAGTCCATTGTTATATATATATATATTATATATATATATATCTATATATATATATATCATATGGAAGAAGTGAATGTTTTCAGATACTTGGGGAGAGTTTGACGCTGTCGGCGGATGGATTTATGAAGGATGTGGTTAATCATAGAATGATGAGGGGAAAAAGGTGAGTGGTGCGTTGAGGTATTTGTGGAGTCAAAAAAAGTTATTATGGTGCAAAGAAGTGGAATGTATGAAAGTATAGTAGTACCACACTCTGTATAATGGGTGTGAAGCTTGGGTGGTAAATGGCTCAAAAGCAGCGAGGAGTCGGTTGGATGGCAGCGGAGATGTCCTGTTTAAGGGCAATGTGGATTGTGGTGTAAATATTTATGCAGGAAAAATTCGGAGTGTGAAAATTAGGAGAGGTGTGGAGTTTAATAAAAGGTAAAATACTATTAGTCAGAGGCAGAAGAGGGGTTGTTGAGGTGTTTGGTATTTAGAGAGAATGGGATCACAAGTTGATGACATGGAAAAGCATTAAATTATAGGGGAAGGAAGGCGGGGTAGGGTCGTCCTCGACAAGGGTTGAGAGAGGGGGTTTAAAGGAGGTTTGTGGTAAGGGGCTTGGACTTCCGCAAGCGTGCGTGAGCGTGTTAGATAGGAGTGAATGGAGAACGAATGGTACTTGGGACCTGACGATCTGTTGGAGTGTGAAGCGGGTAATATTTAGTGATGGGATTCAGGCGAAACAGGTTATTTTCTTTATAGTCTTTTTATTTGGACTTGAGTCTGGGAAATGGGAAGTACAATGCTGCCACTTTAAAGGAGGGGTTTGGGATTTGGCAGTTTGGAGGGATTGTTGTGTATCTTGATATGTTTTTGCTTCTGGACTGTTGTATTCTGGCACCTCTGCAAAAAAATTGATAAAGTGTGCCGCGTGTGGATGAAAGTGTGAATGATGATGAAAGTTATTTTCTTTTTGGGGATTTTCTTTTTTTTTGGGTCACCCTTGCCTCGGTGGAGACGGCCCCGGACTTGTGAAAAAAAAAAATAAAAAAAAAAATATATATATATATGATATTTTATATATATATATATATATTTATATATATATATATATATATTTAGATACACATATATACATACATATATATTACAGTGAAGCCACCGACTTACGGAAGGCTCCATCTTACGATAACAATCGATTAAGAAGTGTTTCACATAAAAAATTTTTCCCCGATTACGAAGAGAAAAAACTCGACTTACTTTCATTCGTTCCGATCGCAGTCCATCTGGCCCAGAGCGTCTACAGATCAGCTAGGTGCCATTGTTTACAAGCCAGGGGGGACGGTTGCAATGATAATTCAATAAATTTTGTATTCCATTGTTTTTAGGCTTGTAACTGCTAACATGTATGAGAGTATAGTTTTACAAACGCTCTTATATGGGTGTGAAGCATGGGTGAGAATGTTGCAGCGAGAGGAGGAAGGCTGGAGGCAGTGGAGATGTCATGTCTGAGGAGCAATGTGTGGTGTGAAATAATGCAGAGAATTCGTAGTTTGGAGTTAGGAAGAGGGGCGGGATTACCAAAAACTGTTGTCCAGATGGGCTGAGGAAGGTTGTTGAGGTGGTTCGGACATGTGGAGAGAATGGAGCAAAACAGAATAACTTCAAGAGTGTATCAGTCGTAGGGAAAAGGAAGGGGGGGTAGGGGTGGGCCCTGGGAAAAGGGTTGGGAGGAGGGGTAAAGGAGGTTTTGTGTGCGGGGGGCTTGGATTTCCCACAGGCATCGTGACGGTTTGATAGGAGTGAATGGAGACAAATTTTTTTTTAAATACTTGACGTCTTTTGGAGTGTGAGAAAAGAAACATTTAAAAGGGGTTCGGGGAAACCGCAGGCCGGGACTTGGTCCGAATGGGAAGTACGTGCCTGCACTCTAAAGGGAGGGTGTTAATGTTGCATTTTAAAAAACTGAGTGAAATCACCCTTCTGGCAAGACATGAGGGAGTGAATGATGGTAAAGTTTTTTTTTTTTCGGCCACCGTGCCTTGGTGGGAATCGGCCAGGTGAAATAAAATAAAAACTGCTAAATAAGCCACCAGGGCCCAAAGAAAGTTCTATGCCAACCCTGTGGTAAAAAAGGTGAGAAATACTACGAAATACTATCATACCACGATCGCTGTTGTTAAAACCCGTCAGCTGCGCTCCCAGGGGTCAGCTGCTGCTCGTACCCAGTCACGCTGCTGCTGCGTACAGGTCAGCTGCTCTGCTGCTACGACAATCACTGCTGCTGCTTCCAAGGGTCAGCTGTTGCGCATCACCCACGTTGCTGCACCACTGTCAGCTGTATTCTCGAAGATGTAGAAGTTTTTGGTGTGACTTAACGAGAAAAAATTTAAACCCCAGGGGGTTTATCACCCAGGATAACCCAAGAAAGTCAGTGCATCATCGAGGACTACTAACTTATTCCTTGGGGGTCCTTAATCTTGTCCCCCAAATGCACCCACACTATCGACAAACACCCAGGTGAACAAAAAAAGCCTGCAACTAGTTTAAATTTTGGGGAAAATTTTAAGGGCCACAAAGGTTGGTCTAGAGATTTAAGAACGATGGAAACAAGTTTTAAAAGGCATGGTGAACTAAAAATTCCAACCCCAACAATTTTTTAATTGTGACAAACAGGCCTGTTCGTTAAAAATGCCAAACAGATCTATATTACTCAGGGGGAAAAAGGGCACTCCCGGGACACAAGCCTATGAAAACGGGCTAACTCCATGTTTTTTTTTAATGCTAGTGGGATTGCCAAAGTGAAGCCTTTACCATTTTCACTCTGAAAATCCCAAGTTTTTAAGAAAAACATGTCTAAATCACCATACACATCTTCAATAAAGGTAAAGGTCATTTTTTTTCTTTAATACAGTATATTGTGCATGTATCCTTCTTTTTGTTTAGGAAAATTAAAATTTTTTACGTGGTAAAAAAATTTTTTTTTTTCATATTTTGGGGGCTGGAAGGATTAATTGGATTTCCCTATTTTTATGGGAAAATTTAAATTTAACTTTCATAATTTCGTCTAACGAGAGCTCTGGAACGGATTTTAAACCGTAAGTTGAGGGGCCACTGTATGTAATGTATGTTAATGTTTAATGGGTGTTTAAAGTTTAAAGGTGTTAATGTTGCAGTTTAAAAACTGTAGTGTAAAGCAACCTCTGGGAAGCAGTGATGAGTGAAAGAAAGTGAAAGTTTTTCTTTTTCAGGCCACCCCGCCTTGGTGGGAATCGGCCAGTGTGTTAAAAATAAAAAAAATATTTGTTGTGTGTGTTGGGGTGTGTGTACCACCTAGTTGAGGGTTTCGGGGGTCGGTCCCCACTCCTGTGTGTGTGTGTGTGCGCGTGTGGTGGGGTGGTGTGTGTGTGTGGTGTGTGTGTGTGTGTGTTGTGTGTGTGTTGTGTGTGTGTTTGGGGGGGGTGGGTTTTTGTGTTGTGTGTGTGTGTGTTGTGTGGTTGTGTTGTGTGTTGTGTGTGTGTGTTTTTGTGTGTGTGTGTGTGTTGTGTGGTGTGTGTGTGTGGGACTTTTCCTTTTGAGATGTTTTTTATTTGAGAGGTTTAAACAAATCGAAACTATATGTCCCTTTACATTTGATCAAAATTTAAACAAATGTACAAAATTCTGAGTTTTATCCCAGCACAAAGAAATCCATTAAAAAAAACAGAGAAATTCTAATTACGCACTAAATATTTTTTATATTTTTTAGTGTTTCTATACCCCTTCTATATGCCTTTTTATTCATACTCCTTTGTGAGTGTCTTTCTTCATTGGCATGCATTGGCATGTATTTTGTCATGCATATTACAAGACACTTCACATATTCCCTGAATTTTTGGGGTCCCGTGGGTCGGTTTTGGGATGCCGAGCTCACATACTGATGTCCTGGGTCACCCCAGAAAGGGGGGAAAACTGGGCATTTTCCTTAACCTGCTGCCCCTGTTTTACCTACGGTAAGTAACCGACGTAAGTCACGTTGTAAGGTCACATCCTTTGGGGGAAAGGTTGGTAGTATACCCTTTGAATGGCTGAGCTTTGAAAGAAGCTGATGTAGGATAAACAATTTGTGTAAAAAAAAAAAAAAAAAGCATTCTCATTCTCAAATTTTCTTATTACTTCTCAGGGCAAGTGTATGAAACTTCTTGTAAAAGACTATACTTTAACTCCAGATCTGAATGAGAGATCAGAAGTTATACATGCTGGATCCAGGGGGCCCTAGACACTAAGACTGCCATGGGGAACCTTTATGGGGTTTTCCCGGGGATAAGTTTGGTTCTTGTTTCCCAAGGGGAGGTAGTTCCTGAAAATTACTGCAATTCCCTGAAAAGTGAAAAACCCCAACCCTTTGGTTAAATACTTTTGATTTAACTTTTACTGTCCAACTCCCAAAAATTAACCTTTTCACTGTCCAGATACCCAAAACTTATCTTTTCACTGTCCAGACACTTTTTTTTTTTTTTCAACAAGTCGGCCGTCTCCCACTGAGGCAGGGTGACCCAAAAAGAAAGAAAATCCCCAAAAAGAAAATACTTTCATCATCATTCAACACTTTCACCTCATTCACACATAATCACTGTTTTTGCAGAGGCGCTCAAAACACAACAGTTTAGAAGCATATACGTATAAAGATACACAACATATCCCTCCAAACTGCTAATATCCCAAAACCACTCCCTTAGAGTGCAGGCATTGTACTTCCCATTTCCAGGACTCAAGTCCGGCTATATAAAAATAACCGGTTTCCCTGAATCCCTTCACTAATATTACCCTGCTCACACTCCAACAGATCATCAGGTCCCAAATACCATTCGTTTCCATTCATTCCTATCGAGCACGCTCATGCACGCCTGCTGGAAGTCCAAGCCCCTCACCCACAAAACCTCCCTTACCCCTTCCTTCCAACCTTTTCAAGGACGACCCCTACCCCGCCTTCTTTCTCCTACAGATTTAAATGCTCTCCATGTCATTCTACTTTGATCCATTCTTTCTAAATGACCAAACCACCTCAATAACCCCTCTTCAGCCCTCTGACTAATACTTTTATTAACTCCACGCCTTCTCCTAATTTCCACACTCCGAATTTTCTGCATAATATTTACACCACACATTGCCCTTAGACAGGACATCTCCACTGCCTCCAACCGCCTCCTCGCTGCTGCATTCACAACCCAAGCTTCACACCCATATAAGAGTGTTGGTACTACTATACTTTCATACATTCCCTTCTTTGCCTCCATAGATAACATTTTTTGACTCCACATATACCTCAACGCACCACTCACCTTTTTTCCTTCATCAATTCTATGACCTTCATAAATCCATCTGCCGACATGTCAACTCCCAAGTATCTGAAAACATTCACTTCTTCCATACTCCTCCTCCCCAATTTGATATCCAATTTTTCTTTATCTAAATCATTTGATACCCTCATCACCTTACTCTTTTCTACGTTCATTTTCAAATTTCTACCTTTACACACACACTCCCAAACTCATCCACTAACCTTTGCAATTTTTCTTTAGAATCTCCCATAAGCACAGTATCATCAGCAAAAAGTAACTATGTCAATTCCTATTTTGTATTTGATTCCCCATAATTTAATCCCACCCCTCTCCTGAACACCCTAGCATTTACTTCTTTTACAACCCCATCTATAAATATATTAAACAACCATGGTGACATTACACATCCCTGTCTAAGACCTACTTTTACCGGGAAGTATTCTCCCTCTCTTCTACACTTCCTAACCTGAGCCTCACTATCCTCATAAAAACTCTTTACAGCATTTAGTAACTTACCACCTATTCCATATACTTGCAACATCTGCCACATTGCTCGCCTATCCACTCTATCATATGCCTTTTCTAAATCCATAAATGCAATGAAAACTTCCCTACCTTAATCTAAATACTGTTCACATATATGATTCAATGTAAACACTTGATCTACACATCCCCTACCCACTCTAAAACCTCCTTGCTCATCCACAATCCTACATTCTGTCTTACCTCTATTATTATTATTATTATTATTATTATTTTTAACACACTGGCCGATTCCCACCAAGGCAGGGTGGCCCGAAAAAGAAAAACTTTCACTGTCATTCACTCCATCACTGTCTTGCCAGAAGGGTGCTTTACACTACAGTTTTTAAACTGCAACACCCCTCCTTCAGAGTGCAGGCACTGTACTTCCCATCTCCAGGACTCAAGTCCGGCCTGCCGGTTTCCCTGAACCCCTTCATAAATGTTACGTTGCTCACACTCCAACAGCACTCAAGTATTAAAAACCATTGTCTCCATTTACTCCTATCAAAAAA
>NW_026476140.1:2500-11048 GCF_026875155.1 Cherax quadricarinatus
AAGCCAGACTGGTGTCCTGGACACACTGGCTGGTGTTGTTATCCAGTGTACTGAGGGTTCTTGATCCCCCCCTCGGATCAGAATTGTTTGCCTCCCATTCCTCCCCCTCCCAGACGCTGTATTTTGACCCTTACAGGTTTAGTGCTCCTCTGTGAATATAATAATAATAATAATAATAATAATAATAATAATAATAATTATAATAATAGTAATAATAATAATGGTAATAATAATAATCACAATAATAATAATCACAATAACAATAATAATTGTACTCGCCTAATTTTGGTTGTAGAGATCGAGTCTCAGCTCCTGGCCCCGCCTCTCTTTTGGTCGCTACTGAGTGCACTCCTGGCTGCGTCAGCACTGTATATCTGTTCCTGAAGCTATGTATGGATTTTGTGTGTACCCACCTATATGTAGTTACAGGGATCGAGTCCTAGCTCCTGGCCCCGTGTCTCACCTTGCAGCTTGCCAAATTCCCTCATAACCTTCTGGACACAGTCGTGCATATTCCAGTAATATGTATGGAGTCTCCCCATCACTTCTTTGTCGGGATTATTCCACTTCACGGCCACCCTGAGGCTGAAGAAATACTTCCTGACATCCTAGTGTCTTAACTTCTAGTTGTGCCCTCTAGTACCTGCTTCCCTGTCTTCTCTCTCTATGGCTCTGTCCTCCAGGCTTGCTATGTATGGTACCTGTATGTGTGTGTGTGTGGGTGTGTGTGTGTGTGTGTGTGGTGTACCACCTAAATTTTTAGTTACAGGGTCAGATTCATCCTGGCCCCCGCCCCTTCGCTGAACGTACTAGGTCTCCCTCTCCCCGCTCCAGCTGTATCAACCTCGTTTTAAAAAATATTTTGGTTCCTGCCCCCACAACACACTTGCTGGGGATTTCCCCTTTCGGCACTCTAAACTAAGGAAAAACTAATTAACATCATTTTTGATCCTTTAGTCTTCAACTTCCAATTGTGTCCCCCTTTTTTCTGTGTCCCATCCTGGAACTTTCCCGTCTCGTCCACCTTTTAAATTCCCCCGCAGTATTTTGAAAATGTCGTTATTATGTCGGGCCCTAACTCCCCCTGTCCTTCCAATGTCGTCGGGGGCCCAATTTTCCCTTTAAAACCTTTTTTCGTGGGGGACTTTTCCCTTTTTAGCTCGGGAAACTGGGTCATGTTGCAAATTTGGGCCGTTTTCCCCTCTAATTTCTTAAATTTTTCCTTACTGGGGTTTCGGAAGGGCTATTCTTGGGGTTTTGTTAGGCGCCCATACGCTGCAGCAATTATTTTGATTGATGGGGCCTCAGGGGATGTGCTCGGTATTTACCACCCAAAGATCCCTTTCCTTGAGTGAATTTTTGGCACCCTTTGGCCACCTAGACAAATACTCCATCTGGGGTTTTTCTTTGCCCTTCCCCAAAAATTCCCCATGATTTGCATTTGGTTTGTTGGTGTGTGTTTTGTGTGTCTACGAAATTGTACTCGCCTAATTGTGGTTGCGGGGGCCCCGAGACTCAGCTCCTGGCCCCCCCCTTTTCATTGAGTGCTACTGGGGCCCTTTTCTCCCCCAGCCCCCAGGGATTTTATCAAAACCTCGTTTTAAAAAGCTATGTTTTGTTCCTGCCTCCATCCCATTGCTTGCCAGACTTTTCCCCTTTCCTAAAACTCTATGACTGAAAAAAATACTTCCAAAACACCCCCTTTGACTCATCAAAGTCTTAGTTTCCCAAATTTGGGTGACCCCTTGTTTCTGTGCCCCCTTCTCTGAAAAACTTTTTCTCTGTCCACCTTGTCTTTTCCAGCAGAAATTTTGTATGTCGTTACATGTCTCCCCTGACCCTCCGGGCCTCCAGTTTCCCCCCAGGCCGTTTTCCCTTTAAAACCTTTCTTCTTTAGGACTTTCCCCCTGACCCCGGGGGCCCTGGGCCTTGTCGAAACATTTGCATTTTTTTCCTAATTTCTTGAAAATGCTTGTCAAGTGGGGGGTTTTTCCAAAAAAAGGGGCTGTGTACCCAGTTTGGGCCTGACATTACGGTGTACAGTGTTTGAAAAGATTCCCTTTCAAAAAGGGATTTGGAACGCTGTTCTCAGGTTTTCCAGGCGCCCCCTATGGGCAGATTACCTGGTTTATGTGTGTTCAGGAGAGTGCTCGGTGTTTTATCACTCCAAGATCTTTTTCCCTTTACGAAGTTTTTCAGTCTTTTGGGCCCCTTAGGGCCCAACTTTTGTCCCGGGGGTCTTCTTTGCCCTTTCCCCCATCTTCATGACTTTTTCATTTGGGGGGTTTTTTTTTCGAGAAGCAAATGCTGGAAACCCGGGGGCCAGCCTGTTTCCCGGGGGTCTTCGAAGTCCTGGGCCCGGCTCATCTGATTTAATTCTTCTCATTAACTTACTTTATTGCGAACAGGGCACCTGTTCCTTTATCGTACCAAAAATAGCACTGGTCCCCAGGACCTGCCCCGTGGGGGCCCCCCTCGTCAAAGGGGCCCACGTGATACCTTTATCAGTACCAAAGGATCGTTGTTTTCCTCCCTGTCAGGTATTCTCTGTTTCTTGTTTTGTGCCCCTTTCCGTTATACGCACCTGTCCTTTTAACCCCTTCCCGGGACTAATTTTCTTGTGAGGAACTGTGTCGAAAGGCCTTTTTTGCAGTCCAAGAAGAAAAGCAATCAACCCCCCCCTCTCTCTCGTGCCCTTTCTTCCCGTTACTTTAAACATAAAACTCTAGAAGGGTTTTTGACATAGGAAAAACCTTTCCCTTTTAAACCGTGCCCATTGGGGGTTTTAAAACTTTTTGTTTTATTTTAGGTGCCCACCACTCTCCCCCTGAAAAATCTTCTCCATAACGTTGCATACTATACAGCAGTGACCTGGTCTGTAATTTTTGTGCCTCTTTTCCCTCTTTCCCTTTTTAAAAAAAAAGGGAACTACATTTTGGGCCCTGTGTGTGGTTATACCCCACCTAGGGTTGTACTCAAACCCAGTTGAGGTTTCCCGGGGTGGGGGCCCAAACTCCCGGCCCCCCCTCTTCACCGACATTTTGGGCTGTGTGTGTGTGTGTATTTCTGTGTGTGTGTGTATGTGTGTCGTGTGGGTATTTTTGTGTGTGCGTGTGGGGTGGGCTGTGTGTGTGTGTGTGGGTTTTTGTGGGTTGTGTGTGTTGTGTACTCATCCCAAATTTTACTCACCTAATTGTGGGTTTCAGGGGTCCGGGCTCACTCCTGGCCCCCCCCTCTTCACTGAAACGCTACTTGGTCCTCTCCCTCTTGCCCTTTCCCGAGCTTTGTCATACCCCTTCTTAAAAATATTTTATGGTTCCTGCCTCCCAAACTTTAATTGCTTTGGCTTTTTTTTTACTTCCCGACGACTTATGACTGGAAAGGGAAAAACCTTTTCCCAAGTCCCGTTTACTCGTCTGGTCTTCAGCTTTCCAGTTGGTTTACCCCCCTTTTTTTCTGTGTCCCCTCCTGGAACATCCATCTCCCGTCCACCTTGTCTATTCCCCCCATACTTGTATGTCGTTAAACATGGGCTCCGCCCTTTCTGTCCCAGGGGGGGTCCCCAGTCCGATTTTTCCCCCAACTTTTCCTGTACGACATTCCCCTGAAAACTTGGGACTAGCCTTTTTGCAAACCCTTTTTGGGGGGTGTGTGTGTGTGTGTGTGTGTGTGTGTGTGTGTTTTGTGGGGTTTTGTGTTGTGTGTGTGTTTGTTTTTGTGGGGTGTATCATCACCCAATTGTACCACCTAATTGTGGGTTTTCAAGGGGGGGAGACTTTAGTCCCGGCCCTGCCTCTTTACTGATTTGCTATGGATTTTTCTCTCTCTGCTTCCTGAACTTTGTATACCCCTTCTTAAAACTAAATTTTGGTTCCTGCCTCCACTAAATTCACTTTTCTAGGCTATTCCACTTTTTTGACAAAATCATGACTGAAGAAAAAACTTCCAACGTCCCCGTGGGCTCGTCTGAGTTTTTTCGCTTCCCGTTGTGACCCCCTTTTTCCCTGTTCCCCCCTCTGGAAAAATTTCCCATCTCTGCCCCTTGTCTATTTCCCCCCAGTTTTCTTGTTTGTCGTTATCATGTCTCCCCCGACCCCTTTTGTCCCCCCGTGGTAGTTTCCCATTTCCCTAAACCTTTTCCCCGTACGACATTTCCCCTTTAAACTCTGGGGGCTAGCCTTTTTGCCAAAACCCTTTGGGAAAAATTTTTAACTTCTTGATGTGGGTTGAAACCCGGTGTGGGGGTTCCGACTGGTTCTCCCTACCCAGTAGGGCCAAAAATACACAGTGACAGGGTCTTGAACGATTTCCTTTTTTTAAGGTATCGGAACGCTATTTTTAGGTTTGCCAGCCCCCCGTATGTGGCAGCGGGTTTTTTTTGGTTTTTTTGTTTCCTCCGGGGGTGTGCTCGGTGTTAGGTCACCCAAAAAAAAGGGCTTTCTCCTGGGAGGGGCTTGTCTTTGTCCAACCCAAAACCTTTTACTCTGTCCCGCGGGCTTCTTTTCCCCTTTTTCTGAGTTTTGGGGGTTTGGTTTTGGGGCCCTTTTGGGCCACCACCCCCTTCTTTTTCTCCTCCCTCCTTCCCCTTTTTTCTTTGGTTTTGGTTTGGATTTGGTGGGTTTTTTGGGGTTTTAGTTATTTTTTGGCCCTTTTTTTGGGGTTTTTTTTTTAGTCCAAAACAACACCCAAAAAACAAACCCCCTTTGCGGGGGCCTCCCCCACTTCCGAGAGGGAGGGAGGGAGGAAAGGGAGGAAGGGGGGAAAGAGGGGGAGAAAGAGAGTTTGAGAAAAGGGGAGATGAGAGAGAGGAAAATACTTAAAAAAGATTGGGGGAAAAGGGCCCAAAGGGGGAAAGGGGGGCGAAAAAAAGGGGTGGGGGGGGTTGGGCCCCTTTTTTTTTAAAAACCCAAAAGTTAAGGAGGAAACCTTTAAAGGGGAAGTTTTTAAAAATGGATCTTTCAAGGGTTAAAATTTTAGAATCCCCTTTAATTAGAATTTTTAGATTAAAAGGGGTTTTCCTGGGGGGGTAAATTTTTGGCGGGCCAAAAAAAAGGGAGAAATGAAAAGCCTTTTTGGTTCTAAAATTTCTTCCTCGCTCTTCCCTTTCCCTTCCTAACCCCACCAAAAAGCCCCTTCCCCCAAAACACCCCCAAAACAGCACCCAAACCCAACCTTGCCCCTTTAAAACCCCCATTCACCCAAAACCCCCCTTTCACCCAAAACCCCACTCTTTCACCAAAAACCACCCTTACCAAAACCCCCCTTTTTAAAACCAAAACCCACCTCTTTTTCCCCAACCCCCCCCACTTCCCCCCCTTCCCCCCCCACCCGCCCCAACCCAACCCCCCAAAACCCCCTTAAAACCCCCCCACCCAAACACCCCAACCCCCTTCCCCCCCACCCCCAAAAAAATAAATTTCCCCAAACCCCAAAATTAAAAAATTACCTTTACACCCACCACCCTTCCCCCCCCTCAACCCCCCCCCCCAATGCCCCTTTTTACAACCCCCCCACCGCCCCAACAAAACCCCCCCCCCCAAAAAATTTTTTTAACCCCCCTCGGGAAAAAAACCCCCCCCCCCACCCCCCAATTAAAAATTTAAAAACCCAACTACCCCCCTCCCCCGGGGGGGGGGGGGGGGGGGGGGGCCCCCCACATCACCAAAAAAAACCCCCCAAATTTCGTCCACCCAAACCCCCAATTTTATTTCACCAAACTTTACCGGGTTGGGGTTTTTGGGGGCCCCCTTCCTAATCACCCCCACTCCAGCGAGGGAAAAAGAGAAGAGAGAGAGAGAGGAGGAAGGAGAGAGAGAGGAGGGAGAGAGAGAGAGAAGAGAGGGAGAGAGAGAGAGGGAGGGAGAGAGAGAGAGAGGAGAGGAGATAAGGAAGGGTTAGGCAAATTTTTTTAAAAGGACAAATTAACTTGTATGGATACTTTAATGTAGGGGATAGTTTCAACCTGGATAACTTTAACAAGGGATTACTTATAGAGGAAAATTTTAATATAGAGGGTACCTTTAGCAAAAGGATACTTTACCTAAAGGGTAACTTTTACATAAACTAGGAACGTAAACCCAAACAGAAAACGGGAAAATGAACAGCCAAATTAATGGATTACAAAAAAAATTGCTATAACACCGCCACTACTCTACCATCACACTCTAACACCACCACTACCCAACACCCACTCTACACCTCAACTCAACACCACCATTCTAGCAACCATTTAAACACCACCACACTAGCACCACTAAACACCACCACTCTAGCACCACTATAACACCCCACACTAGCACCACTAAACACCACCACTCTAGCACCACATACACCACCCACTACCACCACTACAACCCACTCTAGAAACCCTAAACACACCACACTAGCACCACTATAGCACCACCAAAACTACCCCAACTACAACACCCCACTCTAGTACCACTATAACCCCCACCACCTAGCACCAAAAAACCTTTAACCCGCTATCCCAACACAAACATTCAGGATATCCTTGCAAGAAAAAGGAGATAGAAGTTGGAAGTGTGTAGTTGCTGTAGGCCCACACACTGTCCTGTATCGTCCTCCCCATCCTGTGATCAATGTTTCCGTTTGTTGATACTTTCTCCCCTCTGTTGATCTGCCCTTGCTGTTCGTTTTTCTATAGTGCTAACTCTGTTCATTTTCTTGTCTGTGGCTATGATCCACAGGTTTTTCACAACACAGCTCGGGAAAAAACACACCCACTACCTGTACCAAAGGGTGGTAAATATTAAGGTGAACCGCAACCTACCTGGGTGTCCCCACAGTGAAGTTGGTGGTGTCATCAGCCTGGTGTTACCTTGGTTAAGGTGAAACCTCTTTTATGTGCTGCTCAGGACCCCCTTTCACACTCACAAGGGAAAAAGAGCGAGTGAATGTTATGTCCCTTTTAATGTTTCTAGATTGTGTCCGCCAGATGTTTTGAGGTTGTTGGACAGTCTCTTTTGGGATTGTGTGTTTGAGATTGTCTATCATATATTTTTGAGGTGATGTGAGATTTTTTAAGGGGTCTTTAGGGGGTGTTTTTTCATTTTTTTTTAAGTCGTTTTTAATATTCTGGGGGTGGCCTTTTCATTTGTTGAGTGTATTTTTTTGTAGCAGCTTCGGAAGTGGTCTATGTGTCTTTTATGAAGTGATCTTTCCCAAACCCCTTTTGGGGGCAGTTAATCAGTCCTCTTTTTAGTGGTCTATAAGAATTTTGAGGGTGGTTTAACTATTTTTTTTTAGATAGTCTGTCAGATTTTTTTACTTGGTATCTATCAGTCTTTTGAAGGAGGTTTATCAGTGTTTTGCAGGGAAACCCCTGTGATTTTGAAGGTGGAAGAAAATGTTCTCGAATAAACATCCACGTATCAACGCTCAACTATAAACTTTGTGTACAACTAATTTATTTTTTGTAATAATGTTGGTAGAATTACCGACAATATGTAAAGTAAAAGGACACAAGTGCAATTAATGTGACATTTTTATTGTGGCAACGTTTCGCTCTCCAGGAGCTTTGTCAAGCCGTTACAAACAGTACATGGACACAGAGGGTAGTATTGCACCTCACTCTAAGCCTATGTGTCCATGTACTGTTTGGAACGGCTAGACAAAGCTCATGGAGAGCGAAACGTTGCCATAAAAAAATAAGAACATAAGAACATAAGAACGAAGGAACACTGCAGAAGGCCTACTGGCCCATGCGAGGCAGGTCCAAGTCGCTACCGGCTTAAGCCAATGCACCCAACCTAGTCAGGTCAGGTCACATTGACTTAAGGGAGGAACACGGCAACCGACCTGTTAGCACAAGCTATCAGGTCCAACTCACACCCACCCACATCTACTCATGTATTTATCCAACCTATTTTTAAAGCTACACAACGTTCTGGCCTCTATAACGGTACTTGGGGTTTGTTCCACTCATCCACAACTCTATTACCAAACCAGTACTTTCCTATATCCCTCCTGAATCTGAATTTTTCCAACTTAAAACCATTGCTGCGAGTCCTGTCTAGGCTAGATATTTTCAGCACACTATTTACATCCCCTTTATTTATTCCTGTCTTCCACTTATAAACCTCAATCATATCCCCCCTAATTCTACGTCTTTCTAGAGAGTGCAGTTTCAGGGCCCTTAGTCTATCCTCATAGGGAAGGTTTCTGATACATGGGATCATCTTTGTCATCCTCCTTTGTACATTTTCCAGAGAAATTTATATCCATTCTGTAATAAAGGTGACCAAAACTGTGCAGCATAATCTAAATGAGGCCTAACCAAGGATGTATAGAGTTGAAGAACAACCTGAGGACTCCTATTATTTATGCTTCTTGATATGAAGCCAAGGATTCTATTAGCTTTATTGCGAACACGTATGCACTGTTGTCTTGGTTTCAGATTACTGCTAACCAGAACTCCTAAATCTTTTTCGCAATCCGTAATATTAAAATCTACATATTAGTTTATATGTGGCATGGTTATTGTCCTGTCCAACATTTTGAACTTTGCATTTGTCTATATTAACAAACT
>NW_026476141.1:0-10165 GCF_026875155.1 Cherax quadricarinatus
CATTAGAAAAAACATACAGAGAAATGCCCAAAATGTTTTACGTGTAAGGAACCTCCCGTAGAAGAAGATTAAACCCTTAAATCTCCACTCTTGGGAGGCTAAAATGGGGAGTTTCATTGAAGTGAAATAAGTGGATGACGGGCATAAAAAAAAGGGAGACATTAAAAAAGTACTGAGGGTGTGAACCAGGTAAAAAAGGAAAAATGGATTTAAGTTGGAAAAATTTAGATTTAAAAGGCATGGTAGTTGGTTTTAAAAAGAGTTGTAGATGCGTGGAACAGTTTTCCCAGGGGGGTAAATAGAGGTAGGACCTTGGGTAGTTTTAAAAAGAGACGGACAAATATAGATGGGAGGGGCGGGTTTTTGTTTGGTGTCAGGGATACGGAGTTTTTCTTGGGTGCTTTGGTAGATGTCGTTTTGATAAGGCCTCCCTCGTATGGGAGTAGGCCTCGCGTGTTCCACATTCTTATGTCCTTAGTAATGTTCAGAAAACTGTCTATTGTTAGCTCTTTCGTTACCCCATCAAACCATGAAAAATGTTCTCTAACCCCATCGTAATCTGCTAAGCAAAAAATCGGGGAGGGTTTACGAGTTTCCCTAATCATATTTCCATACTTCATTCAACAAAATGTAATTGTTTGTGGTCGCTAGACACATTTCCCTTGAAACTTTAAATTTTTAACAAGGGATCATTGTTAGGTAAGACACATATGAAAAAGTTAGGTATCTTTATTTCAAAACGTTTCCCCTAAAGTGGGTTTTCAGCCGTAAGAAAATTTTATAAGCAGAAGAACTTGAAGACGATGTATAGTCCATCCCCCTTTAAAGTTTTGAGGTGGTCAGCCCCTCAGTCTGGAGAGGCTTGTTCCATAGAATGAAACATATGGAAGAAGTATGTATGTATAATGTTCCCCAAGACCATGTCCGGGCAGGGGTCCCAATTTGCGATGCCCCTTTCTCTGGCCCCGATGGGAAAGGTTTTCCAAAAGGGGCGACCATCCCGCTAAAGCGCCCCTTGGTCGTTAAAGGTCATCCAAAAGGAACCAATTTTAACTAGGACATAGCGGGGAGGAGGATATGTCATTATCGGGCAAAAGCTTGTTGGTTCTTTGACCCCATGGTACACTAGTGGGCCCCGCAGTCATTCGGGGTCCTTTGGGGGGGGGGGGGGGGAATATCACTCCTATTTCTACGGAGTGTCTCAGTAGCTTCGCACTCAAAGATGTGTGTTAGGGCCGCTGGACAACGTGCTGAATCCCACATCTCCTCCTCTCCCTTGTTACCACCCTCTTGGCGGGGGAAAGCCCAAACGAACCCTATGGATGGCGGTACACTGCCTCTGGCCCATTTTGTATCATATGGAGGGGTTCCCCCTGAGTCGTGCTGGGTACCAGTTGAGATGGGGTACCCCTAAGACCCCCCCCAAAATTTTCGTGGCTTTTGGCAGCCCCCTTTTGGTCTGTCGTAGGTGTTTGGGGACAGAAACCCCCAACATGGGAAAAGTCTGTTGCTCCTTTGGGCGCATCATCGCCGCCTCATTTCCCCGGATGCCAGCAGGGCGGGGGGATCCAGTTCAATGTCGATCTTTTACCCTGAACTTTAAGGTGTCATTATGTCGGATCGAGGATGGGGTGAACTTTTCCCTGGGGTTTGAGGATGGGAGGGCATTGTTACAGAGGTGGAATACATGTAGACAGGTCGGGTCGATGTGTAGGTATGTGACAATCCCTGCTGAATCGCCACAGTCGCTTGAAGGATCGTGCATTGGTCGGGAGTCCCACCTTGTGTGGACCATTGTGCAAAAATCCACTGTGTTCTCTTCCTTTCAGGGTCGACAAACCATTGTGAAATACAGCACATGTGCCCCCCTCGCCAGGCCATGTTGTCTCAGATGATTGCTGAGGGTTCTTGACGCAAGACACTTAGGATGGGTAGTGCATGATGAAAACATCGGTGGATTGGGCCCCAAGGATGGGGGATGGTACCCAGCAACGGGAAAGGTAAATTTCTCACAGAGAGCTGTACGGGCAGCAGTTTCCGCCAGCACAAAAAACGAACGAATCCGGAGTAGCCCGTAAAGAGTGTGGGATTTGAGACAGGGTTGTTAATACCGTCTTTCAGGGGGGACCTTGTCCCGGGTGCAAAATCGGGGCCCATTTTGCAGGCTTTTATGTATCTTACTCTGTCAGCCAAGGAAGGAACCCGGGTCAGATTGAGCTACGTGTTGGCCCAATGGGGGCACCAAGATAGTTCTTATCGTTGGTTTTGTACGCCCCCACCCTTTGCCTGCTTGCGGGAAAGATAGAAAAACCCGGGTTTGGCACCGTAGTCAGTGAGCGAGCGAATAGCTTGATTAGTCAAGCGAAGTCTCTTTCTTGCCCTGCAGGGTCCTCGCCATGGCTCCAGGGGGTTGGTTGGTAGAGCACGTGCCCCTGCTTATCGGCCTGTTTCTGAAAGGTCACTTTTCATCAATGGATTCCAAGACAGGTAGGACCCTGCCCACTAAAGTTCTAATCCTAAATACAATTGCAACATCTTTGAAAGAGATTTCTGGGCGAGATCTTGGGGCCTAGTTCCTTGCAAACGCGTTTAGGTCCAAAGCTCTCTGGCCTGTCTTTCAAAATTTGCCTTTCCATTCATACTAGTGCAGATATTGCATACTAGGGTGTGTACCATATGAAAGGGAAGGCTCAAAGTTCCTGCATAAGGATGTTTTAAAAGGGTGGACGAGCACCCTCCTTGTGGCGTACCGTTTTCCGGGGTTTTTAAAAAGGAAGGTGTGTCCCTGAAAGCTGACACAGGCCTGCCTCCCCCTAAGGAGGACTCTATCCAGGCCGGGGGTCCTTTTTTCTTTCCGAGCTAGTTTCCCAAATTGCTGTGGGGGGCTAGCTCAAATCCCTTTTCCAAGGTGGGGGTAAACGACATACTGGGTTTTTTGTTGTATCGAAAATCTGGCTTAGTAAGTGGTTATGCATCCTGTTCCCACTCTTTGGTGAAGCCAAATATTGATGATGAGAGGCCCAAGTTTCCATAGGGGCTTTAAAAACCACCCTCTCAGCATTTGGCAAAGCCGGGGTCAGCGATATGGGTCTCATACTGCCTGGGCCCTTTGGGGTTTTGGGAATTTGGTACGATTGTACTTTCTTCCAAGCGCGGGGGAGTGCCTGGCCCCCCACGACTTTTTAAATGACGTCAGATGGCCTCCCATCCACTCCCCAGCCCGTGCAATCATGGAGTAGTCACACCTCGATGCCCGGGGGCAGTGTCACCCGTTTTTATTTGGGACGTCGGAGTTCCAAGCCGGAGGGCACTCGTCACATTTCCGATCCTGCAGTTGATCGAAATGGCGCTGTGGCAGAAATCCGTCTTATATTCCCGGGTGTCCTGTGGGAGCTGAGTGGAGGCTCCCCCGGAAATGAAAAGCCCCCACTAGTTTCTTGCTTCCGGGGTGGGTTGGGGGGCGGTGGCCTCGGCTTGCTCTTCCCGTTGCTTGTTTAGCTTGCCCCATATCTCAGTAAGGTGGGTGATGCCCCATGTTGAGCACCCTCCAGCCATTTCTCATTTTTCTCTGAGAGAGATTCTGCGGGGAGCTGCACAATGGCTTCAGAGTATTCCTGTTCTCTGCCCTAGGGTACCCGTATAGCTTCCCAAAGAGTTGATGGGTGGTTCTGTTCCGCACCTCGCCCTTGTTTAAAAAACCGTCTTTTGTTGGGGGTTTGAGATTTTTGGAATTGCGCCTCTGCTGCCTGGGGAGAACATGATTGCTCCTTTCAGCCGTATCACAGTCTTCAATAGAGGTTTTGGGACCCCCAGTCATGAAAATATTGGAACACCTTCCTTGGCCCCCTTTTTCGTCCCATTAGGGGGCAGCCAATGTGGGGGGCCCCGTTGATGTTGAAGGAGGTATCACTGCAAAGTGGGGACTACAAGGGGGAGGATGAGTTTCCCATGTGGTCCCGCTGCGGTTGTCTTGACCCCTGGTAAGGCGAGGCAGCCACCCAAAGTGTGTGGGGTTCCATTGTTTCAAACTTTACCTCTGGGGAATATGTGTAGGGGCAGCTAATGTCTGCCCCAGCATGGTTGTGAGGAGAGTGAGAATAGGGTGATGTGCGTTGAAATCTCCACCCAAAAATACCCAGTGCGTGCAGTGCGAGGAGCTCTGCAAAGCGGGGTGTGTCTTTGGGGTTTTTGTAATGTTATGATGGTAATGGGGGCCCCCCTATGTGCACAAGGATGGGCCCGTACCCGAATCCTCCCACAGTCCAAAGGTGGCTATAAACCCCGTGAGGTATTGTATTGGATACAAATACAGCTGTGCCTTGCTGAATGCCCGGGTCCCCGTGCCGAAAATACCCCGCAAAACCGGGGAGTCTTGGGCACATAGTCGGGCAGTCAAGGGGTTTCTTGTAGCAAGACATGTAACCCCATCCCGAATTCTCCTCCAGCAAGGGTGCGTTTGCCCCTCAAGCCCCGAATTTCCATTTTAGGGGCCCTTTGGGGGGGATTTCGTACCGGGTTATTCCCTCGCTGTTTTTTCCTGAGCGGAGACTGAGTCTTGCCGCCTGGAACCTGCAAATTCATGGCATCCCCTGTTCCTCTTCGGTCAGAAAGCCCCACTCTCAGGAGAGTACGACCTTCGCCGGGGAAAGCGTCTGTTTTCGTGGAGTTGATTGTGTTGCAAATAAAAACCGTGACACCTTATGAGTCCTACGAGATCCCCCCCTGGTGACGGCCTGCTTTGGGGATGGGTCGAAAAAAGTGGATATTATCTGGGTGCTGTGGTCTTACGGATGCTGAGGGTTTGGGTTTCTTTATTGTATGCACCGGGTCTGTTGCTGTATACCCGGTTGAGTAGCCGGGATCTGTGGTGAGGTGAGTTGAGTCGCAAAACGCGTGTTTCCGGGGAAGGAGTCCTGCGTTTCGTTTCTATGGGCCCGGGGGGGGCTCGTTTAGTGCGTCTGGGCGCATTGACCGATGCACCCCTTTGATGCCTCCTGTTCCTCTTGTTTTTGTTTCTTCGTTGAGGTAGGGGTGCAGGAGGGTTCTTACCTTTACGCCTGGTTGGGGTTCTAGGGGGTTTGGGAAATACCCGGGGCATTTACTTGGTTTAGCTGCTGAGAGATCTGCGGTACGGCAGGGTTCTCTGCTCCATCGGTTGATGATCCTTTATAGCCGTTGCCCAGTTTTTGGGTCTTCCAGCTTCTTGAATTCTGGCGAGCCCCTGGGGCATCGAGGATTCCCGGCATGGTGTTTTGCCTGAGTTGGGCATTTGGGGGGGTGGCATGATTTTTTTTAGCTTTGGGGATGATTCCCCGGTAGGGGGGTGTGGTTCAGACCCGCAGATTACTCGTTCGGACAGATGCACCCGGTGTCCCATAACGCTGACACTTGAAAGCGAACTGGTTTGCTGTGAAAGGGCCTGACATCTATTGCCCCAAAAACCCAGGTCCAGCTGGTGGCCCGGTCCCCACTGTGAATGAGAACCTGTCGGGTTGGGCGTTGCCCGCCGTCTTGCCTTGGCATTTAGCTGACACCACAATGGGTGAGCGCTACTGCTTCATGGGCACATCCGGGTATCGCATCACTCACCCTTTGGGGTCTTCTGCCCAGAGCCGTTCCCCTGGGTGAATGAGCGATCTGTCTCCGTGACTCTCTTCAAGGGGGTATACATTTCCTTGTTGAGAGGGGTCAATATTGGTTCTCCCTCAAGTTGAACCATATCTTGAACTTCAGGTTGTGTCGTGATTCCAGGTATGAAACAACCCCATAGTGGGTTCTGTGGTCCCCATAAGACTTCACTTTGAATTTGCCAGGTCGGTTGAGCTGGTTTGCCTGCTCCTTGGACGGACGGTGATTCTTCTTCTTGTCCACAGTGTTCCATCCCTCTTGGTTTTCGGGGGGTGCGGTGTTTATTTCCGCACCTGTTTCTATTGTCGCTGGCTCCATGGTTGGGACTGTCAGATCTGCTACAATGTGAGCAGGATCTTCCTCTTCCTCTCGCAACTTCTTCAGTCGAGTACAGAAAAGTTGATAGAAGCAGAAGATACTTGAAGACGATGTAATCAGTCCATCACCCTTAAAGTTTTGAGGTGGTCAGTCCCTCAGTCTGGAGAAGAGCATTGTTCCATAGAATGAAACAATATCAACTTTTCTGTACTCGACTGAAGAAGCCTACTGTGTAGGCGAAACGTTTCGAAATAAAGATACCTAACTGTTGCATGTGTCTTACCTAACAACCTGTCGGTATTTTACACCATTTTAATGTTCAATCTGTCAGACACTGCAACACAAGGGTATCTTGGTACAGACCTACAATCAACTTCGACAACCTCTACTAGTGAGAACGGCTGGATTTGAGAGGGACCTGACCTCCCAACATCTGAGTTCTTACCTCTTCTAGTGACCTACGTCTCACCTGTTGGCGCTATATAAAGCCCCCATCCTGTCACTTCATCTCCATATTGTTTCTTTCTATGGAAAAAATGCTCTTCTCCAGACGAGGGACTGACCACCTAAAAAACTTTAAGGGTGATGGACTGAGTACATCGTCTTCAAGTATCTTCTGCTTCTATAAACTTTTCTGTACTCGACTGAAGAAGCTACTGTGTAGGCAAAAACGTTTCGAAATAAAGATACCTAACTGTTGCATATGTGTCTTACCTAACAACCTGTCGGTTATTTTATACAATTTAATGTTCAATCTGCAGACATTTGCAACACAAGGGTATCTTGGTACAGACCTACAATCAACTTCGACAACCTCTACTAGTGAGAACGGCTGGATTTGGGGAGGGACCTGACCTCCCAACATCTGAGTTCGTACCTTCTAGTGACCTACGTCTCACCTGTTGGCGCTATATAAAGCTACTTTCCTGTCACTTCATCTCCATATTGTTTCATTCTATGGAACAATGCTCTTCTCCAGACTGAGGGACTGACCACCTCAAAACTTTAAGGGGATGGATGATTTACATCGTCTTCAAGTATCTTCTGCTTCTATCAACTTTTCTGTACTCGACTGAAGAAGCCTACTGTGTAGGCAAAACGTTTCGAATAAAGATACCTACTGTTGCATATGTGTCTTTCCTAACAACCTGTCGGTATTTTTATACCATTTTAATGTTCAAGGATTCTTGTTTGCCAGAACTAAGTCAAGCGGGTTATTACCCCTTGTAGGTTCTGTCACAAACTGCTTAAAAAAAACAATCCTGAACTACTTCTAAGAAGTCGTATGATTCTAAATTCCCCGTCAAGAAATTCCAATCAATATGACTAAAGTTAAAGTCTCCCAGATTACTACATTTCGTCCCTTGTGGCCCTAACAATTTCCTCCCATAGTAGTCTTCCCTGGTCCCTATCTAAATTTGGGGGACGGGATATCACACCTAAAAAATTAATTTTTTATGCCCCTCTGAAAATTCTATCCAAACAGACTCTGTAAGTGTTACTTTAGACTAATACCCGTTTTTATGCAACCAATCAAGCGACTCGGACATTTTAAACCCACCCCACCCCACTTCCCGACACTTCTAAACTACTTGGAACAATTTAAAATCCCGAATGTGACATTCTGCAGGCATGTCCGAAATTTTTGAATTAAACCACGTTCAGTAATGGCAAATACATCAATGTTACCTGCACTAGCAATAGTCTCAACTCGTCCTCTTATTCCTAGCACTTTGACAATTTTTGTAATAAATATTTAAAGACCCTCCTCTCTCTTTACCCTTCCTGCTCCTTTCTGTTATTCCACTAAACCTATTACTGTCCTTGTCAATTAGTGCCACTGGCTTTCCAATATCCACCTCAATTTTGCCTATTACTATTCTCCTAGTACTCATATTACTACACTGCGACTTCACTGTTTACCCACCAAAACCCATACCACTAACTATTCCTAGTTTAAAGACCTAACAGCTCCCCCCACTGCATTGGCCAGTGCTCCCAACCCCCCACCTAGATAAGTGAACCCCACCCTGGCATACATGTCATTTCTGCCATAGAAGAGGTCCCAGTTGTCAATGAATTTACCGCATTTTTTCCCTTTTAGTATTGTCCAGGGCCCGCAATTGACACCAATTGCTCTGGACAACCATTAATTTCAAACTCTTCTCCTTGGCAAAATGCCACATATGACAGGTTTCCCACCCTTCCTCCAATTATCTCTATTGCTGACCTATACCTGCTAATCAGGTCCTCACTCCTATGTCTGCCAACATCGTTGCCTCCAGCACGGAGACAGATAATAGGATTTCTACCATTACCTCTCATGATGTCATCCAGACGGCTAAGAATGTCCTTCATCCCAGCCCCAGGAAAACACACTCTTTGCCTCCTACTCCTATCCTTCAAGCAGAATGCCCTATCCATGTACCTAATCTGGCTATCCCCAACAACAACAATGTTTTTACCTTCCTTGGCGTCGTCCGTCGTGATGCTCCGAGTAGACGACTCACATTCGCCAGGTATCATTACACCACTTGTAGAATTCGTCAAGACGATCTCGATGGTCTTCGTTGGGGTTTCTAGGGATGTCTCACTCACTTCTGCCAATGCTTCTTTGGTGATCGTTGTGGCATTCCCAGTAGAACACTCACATTCGTCAGGTGGCACCGAGAATGGGTTGGAAGTTTCCACGGTAGTCTTCTGGTTTCACGTTGTTTGTGCCTCTCCAACCGTTTTCTTGATCCTCAGCTTGGTTCCATGTTGCCCAGCCACTAACCAAGCTCCCCTCTTAACCTGGGGACTCACAACAGGAGGATTACTACGAATCCTCTTGTTCTCCTCCGTTAATCGCCGTATCTCCATCTTAGCAACACTGAGCTCTTCTCTCAGCTGCTGGTAAAGTTGCTCAAGAGATGGCATAATGATTCAGATTCACAGAGAACACACAAACAGGTCTTCACAGAGCTAAGTACAAGTCACCACTGACTAAGTACACGTCACCACTCAAAGTACACGTCACCTCTGCTAAGTACACGTCACCACGTGAACCCCATCCCTGGCATACATGTCATTTCTGCCATAGAAGAGGTCGTAGTTGTCAATGAATGTTACTGCATTTTCTCCTTTGTTTATGGAAATAAATGGTATAAAATACCGACACAATGGAAATATAAACACATATGCAGTATCTGTTTGTGACTTGAAAAAGCCCACCGTGTGGGCGAAACGTAGTCAATAAAGGATCACATTATACTGCATATGTGTTTATATCTCCTTTGTTTATTGTAGATGAATGGTTCAGAGAACCGACATGTTGAATTGGGTATCTTTACTGAGGAAACGTTTCGCCACACAGTGGCTTCATCAGTCCATACAAAGGAGAAACTTGAAGAACAGGAGGAGAATGAGGTAATCAGTCCCTCAGCCTTGAGTCGATGTGGTCAGTTCATTCAAGATTGATGGACTGACCACATCGACTCAAGGCTGAGGGACTGATTACCTCTTTCTCCTCCTTTTCTTCAAGTTTCTCCTTTGTATGGACTAATGAAACCACTGTGTGGCGAAACGTTTCCTCAATAAAGACACCCAAGAGTTGCACATATGTCTAATACCTTTGTTTATGCCCGTCATCCACTAATACACTTCAATGATATCTCCCCTCATTATACGTCTCTCCAGAGAGTGGAGATTTAAGGCTTTAAGTCTATCTTTATGGAAATGAATGGTATAAAATACCGACACAATGGAAATATAAACACATATGCAGTATAATGTGATCCTTTATTGACTACGGTTAACCGCACAGTGGGCTTTTTCAAGTCACAAACAGATCTACCTGGGGTGGAAGGGACGCGAGTATTTATAGTCAGGTACAGAATGCTGAGGGTAGGTGGAGAATGCATCTGATGATGTGCCGAGTGGTTGTTAGGTAAGACACATATGCAACAGTTAGATATCTTTATTATGAAACGTTTCGCCTACACAGTAGGCTTCTTCAGTCGAGTACAGAAAAGTTGATAGAAGCAGAAGAGACTTGAAGACGATGAAATCAGTCCATCACCCTTAATGTTTTGAGGTGGTCAGTCCCTCAGTCTGGAGAAGAGCATTGTTCCAAAGTTTGAAACAATTGGAGATGAAGTGAGGAGGGGTGGAGCCTAATATTCTTATACTTCATTAGACTATGAAACAATGCTCTTTTCCAACTGAGGGACTGAACCCC
>NW_026476142.1:0-10025 GCF_026875155.1 Cherax quadricarinatus
ATTTCAATTCTTTGGTGATGCTCGGTAAAAAAATGACGTCACCGTCCAATACCTGTCCGAGTGGCCAGTCCAGTACGCACTCATGAATGGGTTGACATTATTTATACAATTACAACAAAAATATTTTACTCCTTGGAGATTTTAATCTCCCTCATGTAAAATAGAAGATGGCCCAACATAATGTTATACCAGAAGTATCTCCGGAAGCACCCTGGCTCAACAGGCACATACCAAGGAACTAATGAGGCTTTGTGAACAGTACTCATTAAACCAACAGGTAATTGATCCCACTAGAAATGAAAATACCCTGGATTTGTTTATTCACAAACAACGAAGAACTAATCAGAGATATAACAGTTACAAAAACATATATTCTGATCATAACATCATAGAAGTTCAAACGAGTATTAACTCAGGGTTAGGGAACTGCGTCACTAATGTTAGAGACGGGATGTTCAGTAAGTTTAATTTTAACAACCATAGAACTGACTGGGAAAAAATAAACCAAGAGCTATCAGACACCCTGGGAATCAGACATGACCACCCTAAATTCCCACCAGTGCCTAGAGAAGATGAATAGAGAAGCATGCAAGGTATGTATGAAGCACGCACCACTGAGGAAGCCCAGAAGAAGATCAGATATAGAGGGAAAGCATAGGAGATGGTACAGAAGAAGAAAACGGGTTACTGAATTGGTTAAAACACAAATGTGCTACAACAGAGGAAAGATAGGCTTAGCCGAGAGATCATTGAATTAGAGCAAAATCTTAGGATGTCGTACCTCACAGAAGTACGAAGGAATGAAGGGCCATACAGGATATTTCAAGAAGCCCAAAATATTTCTATGCAAAAATCCAAGATTTGTATACTGATGATGAACAGGAAATGAGTGAAATCCTAAAAGAACAGTATGAGTCTCTGTTCAGCAACTCGCTAAATGACAGAAAGGGTAGAAAATGTAGAAATATTTTTCACTCCAGAAGAAGGTCGTGCAGACCAACTAACTGACATTAGTACAAATCCCATAGTTTTCAAAAAATAAATGGACAACATGCCCACCCACTCAGCACCTGGACCACTAGCACGAGCCCTCATATTTATTGGTGAAAGAGCTTAGATCTAGGTGAAATACCAGAGGCCTTAAAGATTTGCAGACATAGCTCCATTGCATAAGGGAGGTAGCAGAGCACTAGCTAAAAATAACAGACCAGTAGCCCTGTATAACAGAGACCTGGTTCAACTGAAAGATAGAGAAATGCCTTCTGAATGCAACATACAGGGTTTTAAACTATTCTACACTGATAGGGTCAAAAGGAAGGGTGGTGGAGTGGCAATGTATGTCAGAGAAAATTTAAATTGTTGTCTTAGACATGATATAAAATTAGAAACATCGAACACAGAATCTGTTTGGCTACAGTTTCTCGAGGACGTGACAAATTAATTTTGGGTGTAATTTATAGGCCCCCAAACCTTGATAGGGAGTGCAGTAAGCTGTTTGGGATGAAATTCATAAGGCATCTAGATATGAAAATGTTGTGATAATGGGAGATTTTTAACTTTAGACAAATTGATTGGAACAATATGACAGGAAATCTTGAGTCTAGTGATTTTCTTGATACAGTTCGGATTGCTTTTTAGAACAGGTTGTGACAGAACCAACTAGGGGAAAAACGATCTGCTTTACTTGGTTCTTGCCAACAAAGATTCACTAATTAATAATCTTGAGGTTAATGATGAGCTTGGAAAGTGATCGCAAATCACTTAGTTTCAATATATCAGGGAATTACCCAATAACTGCAATAAAAATCTCGTCCCAGATTTTCGCTTGGCCGACTTCATGGGACTGAAAAATTACCTGGGGGGGCTAAATTGGGATGTCCTGACTTGGGTCAGGTAGGTGATCTTTGGTTGCCAATATGACGTTTTTCAGAGCATAGTTCTAGCTGCCCAGACAAACTTTTGTTCCGAGTAGGGAAATTAGATCTAACAAAAATAATCTCAAATGGATGAACAATAGATTAAAACATCTCATTGGTCAAAAGAGAGGCATATATAGGCGTATCAAAGGGGGAAATTTGGGCAGTTAAGAAATCAATATATTCAATTAAAGAGAATATAAAGAAAGGAATAAGAAAAGCAAAAAGGGATTATAAAGGCTAAGGTCGCAGGGGATTTAAAGACAAACCCCAAAAGGGTTCTTTCAGGTATACAGAAGTAAGATTAGGGACAAGATTGGCCTACTCAAGAGTAACCTGGTCAGATCACTGACAGTGATAAGGATATGTGTGAAATTCTCAATACCTACTTTCCCCTCAGTTTTCACCCAGGAAAATACAGCGATATTCCTGAAATAATAGATTTTATAGAACGGATAATAAACTATGTATGATTGCGGTAACTAATGACATGGTCCTCAGACAAATAGAGAAACTAAAACCTAACAAATCCCAGGCACTGATGAACTGTTTGCAAGGGTGTTAAAGGAAAGTAAAGAGGAACTTGCATACCTTTGGCTAATCTTTTTAAAAATATCACTACAAACTGGGGATAGTGTCTGATAAGTGGAAAATGGGAAATGTAATACCTATTTACAAGCAGGTGACAGGTCCTTAGCTTCGAACTATAGACCAATAAGCCTTACCTCCATAGTGGGAAAATTTATGGGAAACAATAATTGCCGAAGCAATTCGTAGTCTCTTGATAGGGACAGATTGATTAATGAAACTCAACACGGTTTTTTCAAAGGGGCATCCCTGTCTACGAATTTACTAACTTTTTTCACTAAGGTGTTTGAGGAGGTAGATCATGGTAAAAGAATATGATATTGTGTATTGGACTTCAGTAAGGCTTTCGATAGAGTTCCACACCACAAGTATTGAGGGAAACTTAAGACACACGGAATAGGAGGAGAAATTTTTTCCTTGGTAGAGGCATGGCTGACAAATAGGCAGCAGAAGAGTTTGCATAAATGGGAGAAATCAGAATGGGGGCACATCACAAGCGGTGTTCCTCAGGGGGTCAGTGTTGGGCCCGTTGTTTTTTCACAATTTACATAAACGACATAGATGGGGAATAAATAGCAACATAAGCAAATTTGCTGATGACACCCAAAAAAGGCCGTCCAATTCATTCTAATGAAGACACTAGAGCACTCCCGGGGTGATTTGAATAGACTGATGCCTCAATGGTCGGAGAAGTGGCAGATGCAGTTTAATATTGACAAATGCAAAGCTCTAAATGTTGGACATTAATTAACCATGCAATATAAACTAAATAAAGTAGATCATAACCCTTTGACTGTCGCAACCCCCAATCCTGAGGTGTCTCCTGGTGTCGCAAAATGTAAAAAAAAAATATTATTTTTTCTATTGGAAATGATAGAGATTCTTTTCCCGATTGTTATGACACCAAAAAAACTAAATTGATGGTAAAACTGACGGATTATGTTCTCGCGAGTTATCGACCTCGGCGTGGTTACAAATCGGCGATTTCGCCCACTTTTGAGCCCTATTTTTCGGATAATTTCCATTGTTCCAGTCGCCCAATCCATAGCTATCTTTAGACTCCATTTTTTCTATCGATGGGTACAAGAAATGCCCATCTTACCGATTTCACTACCCAATAAATGTGGTCAGAAATTTGACTATTTGGCCATTTTTCACGAAAAACTAAAAAATATGACATTTTCAAAATAAGTTCCAGTAATTGAACAATGCAGACATTCTGGTCTAAAATAACTATTTTCTTTGCTCATTCAGTTATGTCTCCGGGCCCCTCTGAATTACTCTTGCTTTCTATTTTGAATTTTTAGTCAAAACAAAAAATAGCAAGACTTACGATTATGCGACTACTGCAATACTGTAATAATTGTATAAATAACATCAACCAATTCATGATGCATATTAGAATGGCTAGTTGGACCATTATTGGACAATGGATCATTTGTGTACTTTTGGACTTGGCAAAAATAAAACAATTTCCATACTTTGAGCTCCATTTCCAGGTTCTTTTTATAGTAAAATCATTCAGAATCACTTAATTCTGTAATATGTTTTCCATTCTATCAAATGAACGATAGAAATCGAGAATACAACCATAAATTACTAACGAAAATAGACCACAAAAGTCGGGCAATTTTAATTAAAAAAAACGGTCGGAGTTTTTTTTTCCTCATTTTGCACTGCGATGCTGAGATTTTTTTTATATGGTGCACACTACCACACGACCCATTCTCTCACGTGGGCGTAACCAGCTTTTTCCTGCTTGATTTGAAGCCGCTAGATTTTATGAGTATACATACGTCAACTTGGTACCTCGTAGACGTATATATTCGGCCGCGACAGTCAAAAGGGTTGAATAACTTACTTGATTGCGAAAGGATTTAGGATTTGGTTATGCTGTACTCTAAAACCAGGACCAACAGTGCCAATTGTGTTCGACATTAAAAGCTAAACTTCGTATAGAGGAAGTCTAAATAATAGAAGTTGACAGGTTATTCTTCAACTCTCTACTGTATATCCTTGGTTTAGGCCTATTTTAGACTATGTTTCTCAGTTCTGGTCACCGTATTTCAGGAACGGATATAAATGCGTGGAAAACGTACAGAGGAGGAGTGACAAAGATGATCCCATGTATCAGAGAATCTTCCCTATGAGGATTAGACTGAGGGCCTGAATCTGCACTCGCTCGAAAGGCGTAAAATTAGGGGGGATATGATCGAGGTGTATAAGTGGTAAAACAGAAATAAAAAAGGGGATGTAAATAGAGGTGCTGGAAATTTCCAGCCAAGACAGGATCACATCGTGGTTTTCAAGTTGGAAAATTCAGATTCGGAAGGGATATAGGAAAGCACTGGTTTTTTGTCGGTAATAGAGTCGTGGATGAGTGGAACAAACTCCAAAGTACCGCTATTCAGGCTAAAAACGGTGTGTCGTTTTAAAAATAGGTTAGATAAATACATGAGTGGGTGTGAGTCGGTCCTGACTAGCTTGTCCTGCTGGGGTCTGCTGCCGTGCTCCATTCCTTGAGTGGAGTGACCAGACTGGGTGGGTCATTGGCTAATCCGGGGGGTGGGGTCCATTTGGCTAATCGGGGGGGGGGGACATGAACTGCTCCACATGGGTCAGGAGACCTGTTGCGTGTTCTTCCTTCTTATGTTCTATGTTCTTAAATACTTCTTTGGAATAATTTCGTAATAATTATCTATACGGTTATTTATCTAGCAACAGTTCATCTGATGTTGATGCCATAACAAACAAATATAAATAACAACAGAAACCTGATATATCTCTAGAATCAATAAAATATGTCATTATACAGTATATGTAGCAGTGGTGACACACACACATACACCACACACAAAAAATAAAACATCATCCACGAACATACTGTGGTTGTGGATGATATTACCAGACTCGTTTGTGGGTACCAGTACATATTAAATATGACATTGGGTTGTACACCAAAACAGGGGGTAGAATGAAAGTAGCTCAGTGGGGCTTCCACTCTACCGTATGTCCTCGATGATGGGTGCAACACCTATCTTGGCTGGGGTGCATCATTCTTGAGGATTTGTGTGGTCCATGAACTAGTGTCATGTGTTTTCACTCACCATGAGCAGGCCAATGCAGCATGAATCGACTCCTTGTTAGTCACATTGTTTTATTGATCAAACCCTCATTCGTGGGTGGAATAATATAAAATTGCTGCTTGTTGGGCTAGTACACCAACACAGGGATGGGCAAAATGCAGCATTGGTTTTGACTATACAATGGTACCCAGAAGGCTGTTCGAGTGCCGTTACCGAACGATTTGTTGCCATAAGGAATAAATGTTAAATTAGATAGTCTATTTTCAGGACCCCCATAAATACACTTACAAAAGCATTACAATAATACACTTACCATAATTGTTCGAGTTGGGAGCTGTACGAAACTCGGGGTACCACTGTACGTATGTATATTATATTATATATATTATATAGATATTATTATATTATATATATTTTATATATATATATATCATATATATATATATATTTATTTATATATATATATATTATACAGTGGACCCTTGGTATCGGCAGTAATCCATGCCAGAAGGTCGCGGAAAACTGAAAAAATATTTCCCATAAGAATTAATGGAAATTACAAATTTAATCTGTTCCAGACAATAATATTCACAAAAATTTTTTTTTTTTAAGTTATTAAATTTTACATAACCTTTTATTGAAAACTAATGCTGGTTTCTGGGAGATAGGGAGGAGAAAGAAGGCAGGCTTTGGGTTTGGAAGAAGGAATTGCCCTCCTTAAGTATTCAGGTACCAAGTGCTCTTATTCCAGGTTTTACTTCCATTCTTGGTATTTTAAGGCCAATAGGGCCAGCTTGAGTGTCACTGGACCCGTCTCTCAAAATAACTGCCCAGAGTGCTCTGTTTCTAGCGGTCTCTTTAACTCTTTAGGGTTTTCGGGACGTACTTGTACGTATTACTAGAAGGTTTTTTTTGACATACTATTATGCACAAAATTCTAGCGCCGTCAAATCTGCGGAAAGGCTGGTAGGCCACATGTTGAGGAATGGGTCTGTGGCGGTCGGTGTGGCGCGGTACAAAAAAAACTGGGACCCAGTGGTGCATTGAGGAAGCCATTAGTAAACAATATCACCTATGCTCGCGTAAGAAGCTCCTCACTCCTCGGCGAAATTGAATGACCACTGTTGTGTCCCAGTGACAGTTCTAATAACAGTATGGAAAATGCCAGTGAAGATGAGTTTCAAGGTTTTGTGAGGTTTTGACCGAAACTAATGCAAATAAAAAAAAAAAAAAAATATAAAAAAAAAAAAAAAAAAAAAAAAATATTGAGTAATAGTGAGGAAAAACTCCAGATGACCCTCAGCCTTCCACCTTGGCTGCTGCCCGTCTTGTTCAAAAAAACCCTTTCAGTTGTACCAGAATCCTAAGAGGAACTTCTATTTTCCCCAAATATCCCAGACTCAGTAGAGCATGAAGGTGATGATTGTGATAGCGAATATGAACTACAAGCTCTCAAACTAGTTCCAGTAGTGATAGTGAAGTGCAATGTCCCAGTGAAGCGTCAGTATATACGACGATATATGCGCTTGTAGGTGTGCCATATGCTATTCCAGGGAAGGAGTGCAACTCGAGTACATCACGTGGCTGTATAACAGGACAGAGATGGAAAAATGGACGATGATACTGTTGCAATTGGGATGGAAATTGTGCATGGTGGTAGTGGTGACGGCGGTGTGGGCCATGGCTGTCACCCACGCTGCAACCCACGCCGCTGCCTTCAGCGGATCTACAAACAAAGGCCACCATCCCCCACCACCCACCACCACCCAGCCTCCACACCACAACCTCCACACCCACCAACCACCTGTCATTGTCCAGTAACCAACAGCAGACCGCACATGGGAATTGGCAGGAAGCTGTCATTTTGTTTCCAAAGGCCCTCAGGTTTCGATGACAGCCAAAGTGGAATTCGGCAATCTTGTACACTGGGAACAATGCACCGAACTGGAATGTTTCGAGTTATTCTTTGACGAACCACTGATGGGAAAGGTTATTGTTCATGGAAAGGAACACATACTACGAAGTACACCATGGCAAACACAATTACTTTCACCAAATCACGTCTACACCAGTGTGAAGGAGGAAACTGTGGCTAAGATGTATCTTTTCTTTGACAATAATGCTATGCCACATGTGTATATGACAAAGTTGAAAATCATACTGGTCAACAGGACGCCTGATTGCAACCCCAGTTTCAGTGATATAATGCCAGTGAATCGATTTGTGTTATATGTTACGTATGCTTCACTTCTCAGGACTAAACCAGGCCCCCCCCCATGACAGAACTGCGGTTATTTAGATTGGATGTGTTTGTGTTATCTGAAAGAGAAATTCAATACGCATTTTTAATACCTTCAGGAAGCTTGTAATTGACGAGTCTGTGATTCGGTCAATGGTAGACTCTCTTTCATGCAGTACATACCAAGCAAGTGGATACGCTTTGGATAAAGTTGTGTTGTGCTTTGTGATTGTTACAGTGGTCTGGTATTGGATATATTGTGTACACTGGATGTGATACAATTGCAAAATTTCCAGGAGTTATTGGGCATCTCAGGTGATGTGGTTAGAACAATGATAGAAACCCATACCTTGGTTAAGGGCATTATATTATATACAGATGACTGGTACACAAGCCCCTCACTCAGTGATTTTTTGCGATGGAACATGACAGATGTGTGTGGACAGGTGCGTGCAAATCGGAAATATATGCCCGGTTTTGACGCTGGCACTTGTAGAGGTGAGGTGCAGGCGTTTGCTGCCAATGACATCTTGGCATTTCGGTGCATGACAAACGAGATGTCACAATTGTTGTCATCAGTTCACCCTAATGAAATGGCAGGCAGCATAGAGAGAGCAATGATCATTCTAAAAACCGGCATCTGTGATTGATTACACCTTAAACATGCTTTCAGTGGACAAATGTGACATGCAGATTTTTTAATTTTTTTTTTTTTTATTATTTTTTTTGGGTTTGCTGATTGTGTTCGCAAGAGTTATAAGTGGTACATCAATGTTTTTCCTCTTCTGGACATTTCATGCTCAATGCTTTAATTATGTATAAGTTGAGGACCAGAAATCAAACCACAGTACGGCAAATTCTGTTTGTCTGTCATCAGAAAAATAGTATTTCAAGTACCAAGGAAACAGCACCGCAATTGACCGCCCACCAAATTATCAACAAACTACATCTCGTCTGAAAGGCCTGGTGATCACTTCCTGGTAAATGCTGACTATGCTTTCAAGAAAAAAAGGCTCAGAAAGAGGTGTTACGTCTGTGCACATACAAAAAAAACGCCCACAAAACAACGCAGTGACAACTCGTTTTATGTGTGAGGAGTGTAAAACACACTGTGCATGACCATGTTTCAAAGAGTTACAACAGGCTGCAGAACTTCTAGAATCATTCCCTGTGGGGGGAATGTGTATGCTGTATATAAAATATAGAAAAGTAGTAATAAACAACATTTCATAATCGTTTGTTTGTGTAAATATTTTCATATAAACAAAATAATGAACAACGTGTTTACGGCCTTATTGTGTAGTATTGAAAAAGAAATATTAACTTACAAAAATACTGATCTTTTGGCCTCAGAGGCCATAAAAAGTTACTCAGAAAAGAAAATTTAAAAATAATTGAATATAGTATATAAAATAAATAAAAAGTTAAATAGAAAAATTACCGGGTGACAGCAGTCGGCGATGTTACCAGATTGTTGTTCTAATTTGGCAAAAACTTCACGCCTCCATTATCTCTGTAGTATTGACGGTAAAAATTTTTTGTTTAGCCTATAATGTTTAGAAAAAAAAACTGTTTTTTCATAAGAAAAAATTAATTTTTTTTTTTAAATTTGGCCGACCCTGAGAACGAGTTTCGGAGAGGGTCTGTCAACCCTCAAAGGGTTAAGGAAGGGGTGAGCCATTTTTCAGTGATCAGAAAATTAAGATTGAAAATTATGGAAAAAAATGTTTACTTACTGAAAAATAGTGCAAAATTCTAGCAACATTTTCATGCAGTCATCTTATTTCTATCATATTTCTAAGTATGTTTTTCATTAAATGTATTTTTTTTTTCTTGCTGTCATCAAAAATACATGTTGGCAATTAGTGTTTTTTTTTTTTCTCCAAAAATTGCTATTTTTATGATTGTTTCATTCTAAATACTCTACATGGCAACTTCTGTACTGGCTAAAGTGTAGAAGACAGTAAGTGTCTCCCTTAGTAGCCTGCAGGCTATCAACAAGGAAGGAGTGCAACACACTCAGATTTGGCATGTCGTAACCATAGAGTTTCACACCAAACAAAAAAGAAAAAACTCAGCAATAAGTTACAGTGGACCCTTGAGTTTCGAACTTAATCCATTCCAGGAGCTAGTTCTGAAGTCGAAATGTTCAAAAGTTGAACCAATATTTCCCATAAGATAATAATGGAAATACAT
>NW_026476144.1:0-28313 GCF_026875155.1 Cherax quadricarinatus
AATCCCCTTTGCTGGGGGGGTGGTACTGTCCGAACCACTAGCTAAACTCTACAACAATTTCAAGGATACAGACTGTGCCAGAGGTCTGGAAGTTCAGTACATTTACAGTACATTTCGAAGAAAAACAGGAAGCAATGAAGTACAACCTGTTCTGACTGACATGCTGCCATGCAGGTGAATGCAGATGATGATCAGGAAAGTGACAGAACTCTTTGAAAGTAGTTCCATAAATAATAACCAGTGCAAGGTCAGAATATATCCCCTCTTGCTTACCATCATGTTGGAGCTCTAGTGATAAAATATTAGATGGTGGACAGAAGGGGAGTGATAGGGTGGATTACACCTGTCTTAGATTGCAAGATGGCACTATATAATATACTCCACAAGCTTGAAAGTGCTGCTAAGAATAACAGGGAACATACTCCTGTAGATCCAAGAGCCTATTAGGGGAATAATAATAATACTAATAATCATCGTTATTTCTAAAGTTCATGATACAACTTATACAGACCATAGCTGACATCAATGACTACTATACAGAAAGCCCCTGGTTATGCAGAGAATTTAGGGCAAATTGTCCCCAGAATGCGACCCACACCTGTCGGCTAACACCCAGGTACCTACTTGCTAAGTGAACAGAGACAGAGGGTATCTTAAGAACATAAGAACATAAGAAAGGAGGAACGCTGCAGGAGGCCTGCTGGCCCATACTAGGCAGGTCCTTTACAATTCATCCCACTAACAAAACATTTGCCCAACCCAATTTTCAATGCCACCCAAGAAATAAGCTCTGATGTGAAAGTCCCACTCAAATCCAACCCCTCCCACTCATGTACTTATCCAACCTAGATTGAAACTACCCAAAGTCCCAGCCTCAATCACCCAACTAGGTAGACTGTTCCACTCATCAACTACCCTATTTTCCAAACCAATACTTTCCTATGTCCTTTCTAAATCTAAACTTATCTAATTTAAATCCATTACTGCGGGTTCTCTCTTGGAGAGACATCCTCAAGACCTTATTAATATCCCCTTTATTAATACCTATCTTCCACTTATACACTTCGATCAGGTTTCCCCTCATTCTTCGTCTAACAAGTGAATGTAACTTAAGAGTCTTCAATCTTTCTTCATAAGGAAGATTTCTATGCTATGTATTAATTTAGTCATCCTACGCTGAATGTTTTCTAACGAATTTATGTCCATTTTGTAATACGGAGACCAGAACTGAGCTGCATAATCTAGGTGAGGCCTTACTAATGATGTATAAAGCTGCAGTATGACCTCTGGACTTCTGTTGCTTACACTTCTTGATTATAAATCCCAGTAATCTATTTGCCTTATTACGTACGCTTAGGCAGTGCTGTCTTGGTTTAAGGTTGCTGCTCACCATAACCCCCAAGTCCTTTTCGCAATCTGTATGGCTAAGTTCTACATCATTTAACTTATAAGTACTAGGGTTATGGGCACTCCCAAGCTTCAGAACCTTGCATTTATCTACATTGAACTGCATCTGCCACTTTTCTGACCAAGAATAGAGTTTGTTTAAATCCTCCTGAAGTTCCATAACATCTTACGTTTGAATCAATTATCCTACCTATCTTTGTGTCATCGGCGAATTTGCTCATATCACTAGTAATTCCCTCATCAAGATCATTGATATATATTATAAAACAACAACGGGGCCCAAGACTGATCCCTGTGGAACGCCACTTGTTACAGATTCCCACTCGGACTTAACCCCATTTATGGGACACATCTCTGCTTCTGTCAGTGAGCCATGACTCGATCCACGAGAGCACTTTTCCCCCAATGCCATGAGCTGCCACTTTCTTAAACAGTCTATGGTGCGGAACTCTATCAAAGCCTTACTAAAATCTAAGTAAATAATATCAAATTCTTTATTGTGGTCAACAGCCTCAAAAGCTTTACTGAAGAAAGTTAATAAATTAGTTAGACAAGACCGGCCTCTTGTGAATCCATGCTGAGTATCCTTAATCAAGCTATGCTTATCGAGATGGCTTCTTATAATCTCAGCTATAATTGACTCTAGTAATTTGCCTACAATTGAGGTCAGGCTTATTGGGCGGTAAGTTGACGGTAACGACTTTCCCCTGTTTAAAAATAGGAATTACATTAGCCATCTTCCACATATTCAGACACTACAACCTGTTTGAAGAGATAAATTTAAAAATGTTAGTTAATGGTTCACAGAGTTCCATTTTGCATTCCTTAAGAACCCTTGAAAAAACCTCATCAGGGCCCGGCGACTTATTTTGCTTCAGTCTGTCTATCTGCTTCACAACCATCTCACTAGTGACTGTGATGTTACATAATTTATCTTCTTCTAGCCCACTGTAAAAAATTAATTACTGGAATATTGTTAGTGTCTTCCTGTGTAAAAACTGAGAGAAAATAATTATTTAAAATCAAGCACATTTCTTCTCTTTGTCAGTAAGATGCCCATAGTTATTTTTAAGGGACCTATCTTATCTCTAACTTTTGTTCTATAGACCTGGAAAAAAACTTTTTGGGTTAGTTTTAGAAATCCCTAGCAACTTTAATTTCATAGTCCCTTTTAGCTTTTCTTATCCCCTTTTTAATTGTCCCCTCTTAATGTCAATATACTGATTCATAAGATGACCCTCACCTCTTTGATACGCCTATAAATTCCTTTATTATGCCCTAGTAGATATTTGAGCCTATTATTCATCCATTTTGGGTCATTTCTATTTGATCTAATTTCTTTATATGGGATAAGGAAACACGTCTAATGTCTCTACCCGTACCCGGGATCAAACCACAGAAATATTCAGTCACATGGATATAAGGAAGTATTCAGCCACAGGGTTGTCAGGAAGCATTCAGCCACAGGGTGGTAAGGAAGTATTCAGCCACAGGGTAGTCGGGAAGTATTCAGCCACAGGGTTGTCAGGAAGTATTCAGCCACAGGGTAATCAGGAAGTATTCAGTCACAGGGTAGTCAGGAAGTATTCAGCCACAGGGTAGTCAGGAAGCAGCATGACCTTGAAGTGGTGCAGGAAGACTCCACGACAGGATCCACGTAGGTAGGAGAGGAAGTGAATCTAGAAAGTGGCACTGGAGACAAGGCCCGAGTCAAGCCCGAGGCAAGACCCAGGCAAGGCCCGAGGCAACGCCCGATGCAAGGCCCGAAGCAAGGCCCGAAGCAAGGACTCGACCTCTGAAACCACATATAGGCGAGTGTAAACACACACTGTGTGAATACTACATATGCTTATCCGTGCAGAAAAAAAGCAAAGCGTCGAGGCAGAACGTGAAATTCAGCTTAGACTGACCCCTTGAAGTATTCTGGTTGCTATAGCAATAGTCATTCTGAAAACAAATCGCAAAAATCCGGCAGTTACAAAAGTCTGTCAGAAATTTTCTGAGACAAATGACTCTCGCTTTGAGAGCACTAACGATCACTTCCAATAATATTTTGAGGGTTCTTTGTGAGGCTCCCTCTCACTGAGCTCAAGGAGAGGGAGGGGAGAGAGAAAGAGAGAGAGAGAGAGAGAGAGAGAGAGAGAGAGAGAGAGAGAGAGAGAGAGAGAGAGAGAAGAGAGAGAGAAGAGAGAGAGAGAGAGAGAGAACGAGACGGAGAGAGAACGAGGGGGGAGAAAGAGAACGAGACAGAGAAAACGAGAAAGAGAGAACGAATGAGAGAGAACGAGAAAAGAGAGAAACGAGAACTAGAACAGAAACAGAGACTGAGAAAGAGAAAAGATAGAAAAAAGAAAGGAGAGAAAAAACAAAAGAGAAAGAAAAAGAAAAAGAGGGAGAAAAAGATAAATGAGTAATAAACGAGAATGGAGAAAAGGAAAGAGAAAGAGAAAGAGAGAGAGAGAGAGGAGAGAGAGAGAGAGAGGAGAGAGAGAGAGAGGAGAGAGAAGAGAGAGAGAGAGAGAGAACAGGACACAAGGTCCAGTTTTAGACAGAATACTCGCTGCCGTGAGGACACTGATGCCCATTCAGTTTTCTTGCGACAAAGTTTCGTTCTATGCGTAATTTAATATGAAAATCTGATCTAGAATTATTGTGACACTTTTGATATCGCTTGTGTTTCTCCTTGGATTACTGTTCAGTGTTGACGGCCCTGTTCAGGGCTGGAGAGATATCATAGCTGGAACACATATAGTAATCGTTTATGGCCCACAGAGCCTATAAAGCATATACATTACTGGGAACGCCTTAAAGTCTTAAATATGTACTCAGTGAAGCGGAGGAGAGAGAGATACATAATATGTACACGGAAAGTACTTGAGAGCCTTGTCCGAAATCTGCACACTGCCATAATAACTGCAGTGAGAGAGATATGGGAGGCAGTGCAAAATAAACCCAGTGAAAAGCAGAGATGCAGTTGGCCCCAGACAATTCAGAAACATTACGGGATAAAGTGTAAAAGTCTATAAGAGGAAACTTAACAAATATCTTCAACTGGTGCCAAGATTAACCAGACTGCTTGCCTGGTTGACCAGGCAAGCACCAGACGAGCCTGGCCCAAGGTCGGGCTCTGAGAGTAGAAAAAGTCTCGGAACTCAAAGGTACGTTAGTGTTTAAAACACATCAAATTCTGATGAGTGATGTAACAATAAAACATCAATTTATATTATAGAAATAATTATTAGACAGTAGTGGAATGTGTTTAAACTTCTTTATATCAATCAGCTCTTATAAAGCTCCTCTGTATAGAGTAATTTTTCATGTGATTGAAAGAGTTCATCGAAAAATTAAGTTGAGACTTAAGACTTAAGTACTCTGAAGGCCTATCCTTGAGTTATTAAATTCTGATGTATTTTTTCAATCGTATTCGCGAAAAAACTACACTAGAAAGAGCTTCACAAGTGATCTGATTGACCCTCATTATAATTACACGCAGTTCAGTGTAGATTTATATTCAGATTCAGCAGCTAACCAGTTTAATATGATCAACCTCTTCGTCACTCAGTTAAGCTCCGGGAGGTCACGACAGTAACAGGATGGGTCATGGAAGTGTTCTAGCAGGTTATGTAGCCTTGCTCACCTTCACATTTCCACGAATTTTTTATGCGCTCAGCAGTTAACGTTCTTCAGCCTAATTGGCTTTGTGTTGAAGGTTAATTAATTACAATGGGATGATTTTTTTGTGCCATTAATTAATGAGATCGAGGAAGATATCCCCAGTCTCCTAAACCCAGGGTTACCATACCCAGTTTGAGTGGGAGATATCCCCAGTCTCCTAACCCAGGGTACCTCACCATACACAGGTGAGTGGGAGGTATCCCGTCTCCTATCCCAGGGTATCTCACCATACACAGCTGAGTGGGAGGTATCCCCAGTCTCCTATCCCAGGGTATCTCACCATACACAGCTGAGTGGGAGGTATCCCCAGTCTCTTATCCCAGGGTACCTCACTATACAGTTGAATGGAAGGTATCCCCAGTTTCTTACCCGAGGGTTCCTCACTATACACAGCTTGAAGAGGGAGGTATCCCCAGTTTCCTACCCCAGGGTACCTCACCATACACAGCTGAGTGGGAGGTATCCCCAGTTTCTTACCGCAGAGTTCCTCACCATACACAGCCTGAAGAGGGAGATATCCCGATTTCTCCTACCCGAGGGTTCCTCAAAATACACAGCTTGAAGAGGGAGGTATCCCAAGTTTTTCAACCTCAGGGTTCCTCACCATACACAGCTTGAAGAGAGGTATCCCCAGTCTCCTCCCCGAGGGTTTCCTCACCATACACAGCTTGAAGAGGGAGGTATCTCAAAGTCTCCTACCACGGGGTTTCCTCACCATACACAGCTGAAAGAGGAGGTATCCCCACCTATATCACCATATCGGGAAATTTAAAACCGGATCGATTGAAGAGTACCTATATCCATTCCACTATACCTTTCAACTGAGGGGACAGAGGGAGTATCCCAGCTCTCCTATCCTTGTATATCTCACAATAGAGATCTTCAAATTTTCTATCCAAGGATATACCACTATTCAGAGGGAACGAGATATTCCCGATCTGCTACTGCAGTGTATCTCGCAATACACAGAGAAACGATGGTGATATCCCCGTACCTCCTATTCCATTATACGAAACTTTAAAGAACAAGGAATTTGAGGGGGGCATGTCTGCTCAAGGACCGATAATAAACTCTTTTACGGCATTACTGCTTATTAAATTCTTCACAAACAATAAAACAAATGAACTGTAGTATCGGCGTGGCCTCTGACAAGACAATGATAAGTGTGAGTGATGGGGGAAGTGTTTCTTTTTTAAACGGGTCACACTGCCCGGTGGGAGATGGGGGTGTGATAATAATAATAATAATAAATATTAGATGAGAAAGAGAGAGAGAGAGAGAGAGAGAGAGAGAGAGAGAGAGAGAGAGAGAGAGAGAGAGAGAGAGAGAGAGAGAGATGGAGAGGTACGTTTTCATGTTGGGGTTTCAAGTATCATCTGCCAACAGACATGAAGACGTATCTTGTACCTTGTTTTTTAATACTCATGACAGTTGTACGTATTGTTTACCTCCATGCCAGGTATCCAAAAGATGGTGGTGGTGGTGGTTTATCTGTCAGAAAACAAGACAGGTTGCCCTTGACACGGGTCTTTGTCAATGATGACTTAACTGCTTAACATCCGTTGCCTTACTTGAGCTATGTATTTTACATACCTTAAAAAAAAAGAAAGAAACGGAATCACTATCACTACCTAACAGTGTCCTACGATCATGATGTTACTCCTCACAGGAATCTTAAACAATTTTGTTATTGCAGAAAAGAAGAAAGCACATTCACCGTCACTTGTCCAAAAGCCGTCCTATCTAGGTCACAGATATTATAACTAAACTTTTATAAAGTCAATTTTCCCACACATTTGTTTCCTCCGACATCCCAGCCGGAAGCTAGTGTCATGACCTAACTGAGGCATCAGTATTAATTGTTAATGCACGAACAGGAGATTCGAATCTTGAACAGGGAAAATTCTTCAATGCTTGCCTAACCTATAGGCACGATCTACTACAACAGTGGAGTTACCAGTGGATTTTTCCATTAGTGACGCCTCGTATTGCTTCAACGAACTTACTACAGTATATTGGGACTTCGCGCATATGCTGTAATTTCTCTTCTCAAGATTGGACTGAACACATCGACTCCCAGGCTGAGGGACTGACTACCCCCAAAACTCCTCTTCTTCCACTGTCTTCTCTGAATTGGACCGAAGAAGCCACTGGCTGGCGCAAACATTCCTATAATAAAGATTTCCAAATGTTGCAAAAAGTGGGGTCTCAATCATCAACTTCTAAATGGTTGAGAAAACCGACATCAAAATCATAAGGTTATTCACAAAGCAACTGATAACGTTGATAAGATGTTTATAAAGTGAGGGACCCTCACCGCTGAAGCTTCCATCAAGGGATAAAGCTGATCTTTAAAAAGAAAATTGAATCTATTTCGAGAAAGAAACACAAAATGAAACATACAGCGCCGAAAGGAGCCAGGTATGCTTATTAATTAGCTAGCGTGTGAATGCCAAAAATATCAGGGGTTGCTAGCGCGTGTCAAAGCCAAATGAAACATAGTGAAAGGAAAACTGAACTTTGTTGAAATATCCTACGGTCTCTCAGAGGAGATCCTAACAACACTAGCATTACTCTAGTCTTATTTCTTACAAATATCCTGCGTCTCTCTCAGAGGTTATCATACCAACACTAGTATCCACTCTAGTCTTATCTCTTGTCATTAATATATCCTAACATCATCGTTTTCATCAATATTAAATACATTTTTTCCCATATACGTTATCACAGCATCTCACATCATTTCTTATATTATTATCATTAAAATCACTTTGTCTCAAACATTAGGTGTCTGTGTTTTGAATATATATATATATATATATAATATATATTATATATATAATATATATAATAATATATATTAATATAATATATATCATTGTTTTGCATATTGTGATATCACCCCGTTTACTGTGATTTGTTGCATATATTTAGTGTGTGTGTGTGTGTGTGTGTGTGTGGTGTGTGTGTGTTTTGGGGAGAGAGGGGAGAGAGAGAGAGAGAGAGAGAAGAGAGAGAGAGAGAGAGAGAGAGAGCGAGAGACAGTGAGAATAAGTGTCAGAAATGTTGTAACTAGATAAAAATAACTGGTTATAACTATACCAGAATTTTAAAGAGTGGACCGGTAACCAGCGGAAGGCCTCGGTCAAATGACCAAAGTTCCAACCGCGGGTCATCATCTGACAAAGACCCGCGTCAGGAAACACTTTTTCCCTTTCCTGACGAACCTTACCTAACCTAACCTAGTGTGTGTAACGCTCGAGGATCGATCCTCCGGCCTTCTAGACGGAAGTAGTGTGCATCTTCACCTGGCTACAGCTGCTAGTCTTCATTCTTCATATGTGAATCGCAGCCAGCCAAAGTATAAACCCCAAACTTTAACCCCTGTGTCCCTCAGTGGGTTGTTTGGCGTGTTTCCTTACAACTGCAAGTGACGATGTCCTAATGATACTTTTACCAAACATTGTAATGCTTTACCAAACACTGGATGCTTTATCAAACACAGTGATGCTTTACCAAACACAGTGAGCTTTACCAAACATTGTGATGCTTTACCAAACACTGTGATGCTTTATAAAACACAGTGATGCTTTACCAAACACAGTGATGCTTTACCAAACATTGTGTTTGCTTTACCAAACACTGTGATGCTTTATCAAACACTGTGATGCTTTACCAAACATTGTGATGCTTTACCAAACACTGTGATGCTTTATCAAACACAGTGATGCTTTACCAAACACAGTGATGCTTTCCCAAACATTGTGATGCTTTACCAAACACTGTGATGCTTTATCAAACCAGTGATGCTTAAACCAAACACAGTGATGCTTTAACCAAACATTGTGATGCTTTACCAAACACTGTGATGCTTTATCAAACACTGTGATGCTTTACCAAACATTGTGATGCTTTCCCAAACATTGTGATGCTTTATAAAAACACAGTGATGTTTTACAAACAACTGTGATGCTTTATCAAAACACTGTGATGCTTTATCAAACACAGTGATGCTTTACCAAACACTGTATGTTTTAAATCAAACACTGTGATGCTTTATCAAACACTGTGATGCTTTTACCAAACACTGTGATGCTTTACCAAACCTGTGATGCTTTACCAAACATTGTGATGCTTTACTAAACATTGTGATGCTTTACTAAACATTGTGATGCTTTACCAAACATTGTGATGCTTTACCAAACATTGTGATGCTTTACTAAACATTGTTGAGCTTTACCAAACATTGTGATGCTTTACCAAACTTTGTGATGCTTTACTAAACATTGTGATGCTTTACCAAACATTGTGATGTTTTAAACCAAAAAATTGTGATACTTTACCAAACATTGTGATGCTTTACTAAACATTGTGATGCTTACCAAACTTTGGGTGATGCTTATCTAAACATTGTGATGCTTTACCAAACATTGTGATGCTTTACCAAAACATTGTGATGTTTTACCAAAACATTGTGACGCTTTACCAAAACATTGTGATCCCTTTACCAAAACATTGTGATGCTTTACCAGACATTGTGATGCTTTACCAAACACTGTGATGTTTTACCAAACATTGTGATGCTTTACCAAAACATTGTGATGCTTTACCAAAACATTGTGATGCTTTAACAAACATTATGAAGCTTTACCATTGTTGATGCTTTACCAAACATATGATGCTTTACTAAAAATTATGGGGGGCTTTACCTAACAATGATGCTTTATCTAACAATGATGGTTACCTTACATATAACTGTTAATCTAACTATGTGAAGGTTTAACTAACAGAAAGATGTTTGCTCAATATCAGGATGGTTTACCTAGCAATATTATGATTTACCCAACAACTGCCTCGTAAAAATGACTTACCTAAGTTTCCCAGTAGTTCAAGCACTGAGCTTCAGGTTCTCTTTTGTGGCGCTGTACTTGTGGCGCTGTACTTAATGCGCTGTACTTAATGCTATTTTATAGCTTTAGAATATTTACTTTGTCTTATACTTAATTCTAACTAAAGATTCACTATAAATCGTATGATAACTAGCATTGATCCTGATACCAACCTCTTATCTAATGACTTAAATGAATCAAACAGTAACTGAAATTACTACACAGCAGAACAATAAAAGGCACTTCTCAGAGCCAACAAAAACATAACTCTCTTTAACTACAATATCAGATCTTAAGTAAACTTTTACGATGACCTAATAGCATTATTAAAATTCCCGCATGCCAGTATGTCCATCATTACTCTCATCGAAACCTGGCTAAAGCCTGATACTACAGTGTCTATGCCTTTCCCTGGTTACCACAGCCATACACAATTGTAGGCCAGATAAAAAAGGGGTGGCACAGCTATATACTACTCAGACCAACTAGAATGTATCACTAAAAACTTGCACAAGGGTTTGAACAGGGGGAATATATAATAGCAAATTCAAATCCAAATACCTACAAAACCCTCTCACAGTGATAAACATCTACAGAGTAACCACAGTCAAACTTTAGCCGTTTTAGTGACAACCTAGGAAGTATGATAACTGATGCACGCATGAACAAAGATCACTTACTACTCTCAGGTGACTTCAATATAAATCTCTTACAAGACCAAGACCCACATGTTACTGAATTCACAAAACACAATGAGTAACTGCATGTTGCTCCCAACAGTAACAAAACCTACAGAGTTACAGAGACTAGTGTTTCCCTACTAGACCACATCGGACCAACACCATATCCCCCTTAAGATCAGGCAAAAATCACAGAAAATACCACAGATCATTACCCTACCTCCTCATAACAAACCTTGGGCAAATTACCCCAAGACACTACTAAAGTCACTTTCAGACTTCACAATGAGGCAGCTATCAATAACTTCACAGCACACGACAAACATTGACTGGCACACTGAGCTAGAAATCTATACAGATATTGACGAATGTATTTAATAATTTTCCCAAAAAAGACCCAATACCTCTAATAACAAACACGCCCATTAAAAACTAAACAGATGCTGCAAAGAACTGAACAATCCCTGGCTAACACCCAGTATCCTCAAATCCATAAATACAAAGCACCTATACGAAAAACAGTACAGAATGGGTCCCCATAACCAAGACCAAACCAAAACGTTACTCGTCAATCCTAACCAGCCTAATAAGAAGGGCTAAAAAATTGTATTATGAGAACAATTATCCAACTTACGAGGTGACATAAAAAAAGACCTGGAAAACCCTATCAGAAATACTTAGGAATAAAAAGATAACACGAAAACGGGAAATTGAATTAACAAAACCAGATGAACCCCAATTCCCACGTTTGGGTTTGCGTGCAGCCAGCAGCAACAGCCTGGTTTATCAGGCTCTGATCCACCAGGAGGCCTGGTCACAGACCGGGCCGCGGGGCGTTGACCCCAGGAACTCTCTCCAGGTAAACCCCCAGGACGAAACAGCAAACAGACTCAATGATTTCTCCCCTATAGGAAAAAACGTTTCCAATAAAATCCCAAGTTCAGATACCCCACCCAATGACTACCTCAAATGGCAAATACCCGAACACACTGTTCCTAGCTCCGACTAACCCACTGAAGTCTCCCTTATTATCAACAAACAAAAAACAAGACAGGAGATTTAAATGCCTTACCACCCATTGTGTACAAAAAAGTGTCACAGGGTTCTATCACCAATCATTGCAAACACTCTTTAACAAATCCATTGAATTCCTCTACCTTTCCTACAGTTCTCAAAATAGCAAGGGTCACCCCGATCCATAAAGGAGGAGACCACACAGACTTGAAAACTAAGGCCAATATCCAACCTACACCCTCTCTCTAAAATCTTTGAAAAATTAAACCATAAGCATATCTATTCCTACCTCATCCCCCCACAACATACTCAACCCCTGTTAATTTGGGTTCAGGCTAATAAAAATACTAATGAGCTATTATCCACATGCTAGAACATATTTATACACAATAGAGAAAAAAGAAGTCCCACTGGGGACTTCATTGACTACGTAAAGCTTTCGATACAGTTGACCACACTTGCTCCACGTAAATTGTCGCACTATGGTATAAAGGGCACTCCCTCAACTACCTAAAGTCATACCTCACAACAGAAGCCCTATGTATACACAATGGGGGCAACCTCTTTACACAGCCAATTACAGTTGGTGTCCCACAGGGAAGTTCCTAGGCCCTCTTCTCTTTCTCATATTTCATAAATGACCCACCCAATGCATCGCAACTACTCAAACCCACACTATTTGCAGATGACACTACATACGTCTACTCCCACCCGAGCCCAGTCCCTGCTAGCCAAAACTGTAAATACCGAATTACAGAAATATCAACCTGGATGGGACCAACAAACTTACTCTAAACATTGACAAAACCTACTCGTTCAGTTTGGTAACAGAGCTGCAGATGTGTCCTTAACATAATGATAAATGGATCACCTATCACAAAACTCAGAGAGGGAAAATTCCTAGGAATCCACCTTGATAATAGACTCAAAATTTCAAACACATATACAACAAATTTCCCAAAAAAAAATTCCAAGACCGTAGGGATACTATCGAAGATACTGTACTATGTTTCCCCAGTCAGCTCTCCTGGCCCTATATCACTCACTTATTTACCCCTATCTCACCTATAGAATTGGGGCATGGGGCTCAAAACATAAACCATCTCAGACCACTAATCACCCAACAAAAGGCTGCGGTCAGAATGATAACAAATTCCCACTACAGACAGCACACTCCACCAATATTCAAAACTCTAAAACCCACTCACAATACAAAACATCCAATACTTATTTCTGCACCTACTACATAGAACTCTTAACTCTGACATAAAAACCCCCCCCTCAAACATCTCCTTACCAAACTCAACAGAACACTGACCATAACACAAGGCACAGATCACTCTTTGATGTTCCTCGTGTCCATCGCACGCTATGCAAAAAAATCAATGCACATAAAAGCCCCAAAATCTGGAATTCATTACCTGTGAATATAAAAGAAAAAAAACGTTTTTTAAATTCAAGTCTCTTCTCAAAAATCACTTAAATCGCCCACAACTAAATAAATACTGAATAATTGTATCCATAAATTTTTATCTCATTATTGTATCTCATAAAAGTCAACCTATGACCCAATCAAACTTTGTTATTATTAACTTCATTACCTAACAGAATACTCCATTCTAGTGATTACACAGCAACACAGTAAATGACCATATGACCTGTCTTTGTAATACTCATTTGTACTAAATTGTTATCTGTTTTACAATAAAATTTTTTTACCACTGAATATATCATTGCTTAGTTAATCTTATGTTTAATTTAAGCCTGCCCCTAATGCTATGCATCAAGTGGCTTTGGAATGCTGCATTTTACTGTATTCTTTTGTACTTCACTGTTCATGTTCAAATTAATAAAATAAATAAATAAATAAATAAATAAATAAATAATAGCGCATCCGCAGTAGGAAGCAGTGGGGTTAAGGAACAAACAAAAGCAGCTTCAGCAGCAGCAGCAACAGAATTTAGATTCATAAGCAGAAAACAGCAGAGACAAGACAAGCACAGCAGTGTTTCAGTGCCCAAAAACAGGAAGCAACATTATCAGCAACAAGCAGCATCGACAAGAAGCAGTAGCAGTATCGACAACAAGCAGCAGCACAGCAGCAGCAGCAAGAGATGAAGACTTTCAGGTGAGAATCCAACAAGTGGGTGAGGGACAGGCGAAGACTAGTGCTGGAAAGAGGAAAACTTCGGTTGTAGAAAAAGAGCCAAGGCTAGACCCAGCAGTGCGTTGTTGTAGGCGATGTAGGAGTAGAGAGGCAGACAGTGCTCGCTGGCTGACAAATGGCTGGGCAGGTGATGGTGACTGACTTCTACCATTGACCAATCACAACCTTCATCTCAAGTCTTCCAAACCCCACTGAAGATACATAACTATCCCCTTAATATGAAAAAAATTAACAAATGGAAGAAAAAGAAGACGAACTTGGGAAAATATATCCCTCTATACTACTGAGCACTACATCAAGAGGGTGTATTGGGGGGAAGTGATCTCTCAACTTCAACAAGGAACTCTCAAGTTACCACCACTCCTGACAACTTTATTACACTTCAAGACGCCCAAAATTTTTACCTTGGAACTCTAAAAAAAAAGACTCCAGTAACAAGATTAAAATTGTCCATCTCTAGAAAACATCCTTCAGGAGACTCAAAAATAACTCCCCAACAGTAAATCGCTCATCTACCATCTAGAAAACTTCAGTTGCCTTTCCAGTCTACCTGCCGCACTCCTCTACATTCTCAAGTTATACTCAAGACTACAGTCAGCACGCTCAAATTTTATTACGCTCGTCTACATTTGCCGTATAATGCTCTCCCGGCTGGGTTTAAGCCCGGCTCTTTTTCTACGACTCAAGACATTCCTCTCCAGAGATATTCTTCTTCTGTCCCAACTTCCCCGCTCACCCCATGTGGGTCTTATCTGCGAGTCATTCAGCTCACTTCAGTGGCGTCAGGTCGGTTACGTGGTCGTTAGAGATGTAATTCTTGGGAAGAGATTGTCTTTTGTATTTTCTTTAAAATTCATCACTAGATGTGCCGTTTCTTAATCCGTGATGGTTGTCTTGAAAAGGTGGAACAAGTAATTATGTTTCTGCTATTATCGATGTAAGGCGTTAGTAATCGTATTATGGTTTCTATCAGGATTTTGTAAGATGGTTACATGTTTTATTTTACATGTAGAACATATCTGTGCTGTATGTAGAGGTAGTGTAGAAGTATAGGTTTTTGTTGTAAATTCCTTCATTGCAGCAAGGGCCTTCATCCTCATCGTCGGAGGACTAGCCAGAATATTCAGATACATTTGTTTCTTCGTAATTAATATCAAGAGTAGACTGGGAGTCCGAGTTTTTTGTAAGTTGTTAGCAGAGATGTAGTAGTAGTTGGAGGTGGCTAAGGAACATTTTTTTGGGCAGAATCAGAAGGGTCTGTAGTTGCGGTGAAGCTGACGTTGTTAGGAATGATCTTGAAGTCAGACGATGGTAGGGATTCAGGAAAATTGAAGCTAATCATGGTATTCAAACGGAACAGTCGTTAATTGTAGTGATGAATGTAAACCCGGGGTTTGCTGCATTGGCAAGATGCGCATATACCATGCAGTACAGCACTTTTGAAGGAGCGCCGTCAGGAAGTGGAGAGAGGGAGTTGCTGGACGTAGGTGTCTGTTGTGTGGCGTGTAGAATATTTGGGGGTGTCAGCTTGTATTCAGTTATGGCGGCATATGTTGGAGAATTTGGTGTTCTTCTTTAGATCTTTAATTTTCTTGGACATTTAGCTGCAGGAGTATGATAATTACTCTTGCATTAGTTGACATGTTGGAGAAGTAGTGGTGGTGCAGGATCTGAAATCGTGCCCATCGTTTCCCAAAAAAAAAAAAAAAAAAAAAAAAAAAAAAAAAAAAAAAAAAAAAAAAAACTTTTGATGGGCATTCCTTAGTGGTGTGGTTGTAGGACTAACAGGTCCAGCAAGGAGAGATGTGTTTAAAGCGTTCAAGCTCGATGTGGATAGGGTGTATAAAGTGTATTAAAGACACTTATTTCAATATATGGGAATCTTTACTGAAGAAACGTTTCGCTACACATAGCTTCATCAGTCTTATACAAAGCAGGGAAGGTATAAGGAGAGGAGTATTTGAGGGATTCATCCCCAGCCTGGAGTCGATGTGGGTTTAGTCCATCAATCTTGTAGAAAGTACAGCACAGAGCCGTAGCAGTGGCTTTATACTGTAGTCAGGTGAGGCGAAGCAGGAGGAGGCGGGGTCATAGTGGAACCATCCACTAGTCTACGTAGGTCTTCGTCCTAAGATTGGACAAGCCACTGTGTGGCGAAACGTTTCTTTAATAAAGATTCTCATATGTTGCATAAGTTTTTCCAATTCTTCAACTTGGTCGGTTTTTAAAACCATTCATCACACGTGTAAAACTGTAGTAGGAAATGGCCAGTCGTCAGAGCTTGGGCAGCCATAGTAATGTCCATAAAGGTGACCTTGAGCATAAAGGAGGTGTTGAGTATCTCTGTGTTATCCACCGAAGGCCCAAGGGGGCCGGAAGATCCTGTCAAGTCGTTTCACGAAGACAGAACGCTTCGCCTTCAAGTAAGCAAAGTTGGAGATTATTAAAAACTACGAAACGTTGAGTCTTGATAGCAGCAGGGTCAGGATTTTATCGCCCTCATCGCTGTTACAGGCGATTAAGGGGTCTTTGAAGGACACAATGCCGGAGAACTTGACCTGCAGGCTACTTTTAAGAGCAGCCGCACGAGCAAGCTTCGAGGCATCGTTTACCACAGAACTTGTAGGTTTAATTTTCATTCGATGTGACATCTTGGAAGAGTAGTGACACTTGTGGAGTATAAAAATTCTCCTCCTCGACGGGAATCGAAGAGATACTTCCTGATGTGAGCAGCAGCGACTGTCTTGCCAGTGGCAAGGTCCCAACAGTGCAACTGATTGATTGGGCAGCAAGAGAAAGGGAGAAACGTCAGAATAAAAAAGAAGAAAAGAAGAAGAAGAAGAAGAAGAAGAAGAAGAAGAAGAAGAAGAAGAAGAAGAAGAAGAAAAGAAAAAGAAGAAGAAGAAGAAGCAGCAGCAGCAGCAGCAGCAGCAGCAAGGACAGGAAGAGTACCGAGCCAACATTACCTACAGAGGAGGTTCGCCCGACTTCCCTTTTAGACTACCCCAAACGCTCCTTTTTTTCAGAGATTTTCTCATCAATATCCTTTGCATCTTCCTCTGTGTTCCTGCGCCCGGGGCAATTTTGGGAAAAAAATACTCCGCCCAACATGGGTAAAGAAAAAAATATCATTCCAGAACAAGCTTTTGCTCAACAATTTTCGCTCGTGTATGGGAAAATTCAAGTCATTAATAGCTCTACCGGATAAAACGTTGTCCAATGAAATTTTATCCCCAAATGTGCATTTCTTTTTTCTCATTCTATACATAATTAAGGGGTTTTTTCTCAAGAGTTACAGAAACAATGAACCTTCGGAGTTATCCATTTTCAACCAAATAGAAATTTTCAGTTTTTAAAAAAGACGCTCCCCGAAGAAGGAGAGGGGTAGTAAAATTTTAGACAAAGCTCGGGTGTGTTACCTCCCAGGACTTTTACTCGAATGAAGCCAGTTTTTGTTCCTCGGGAGTATGATTCTTCATTAACTTTTTAAATGGTTTAAAGATACAAATAATGTAATTGATTTTAGATTCGTTAATCTGCGGGGGTCATTACCAAACATAGAATAACTGTGACTTTTCCGAACATTTTTTGGACTGCGCAAGCACTCAGGTCTAACCTAATAAAAATTTACATATGCAATACACACACAATAAAAACGGGAATTAAAATTTATCGTCAAAAAAAACAACGAATATAACACACAACACAAAAATTTTATCATAAGTTAAAAGAGGCACGTTTTCAAAGGGGAAAAAAGTTGACCCCTTTTCCCACTTTTAGCTCCTTCCTGCTATCGGGCAAGGATTATTTTTTATTTTAGGGGAAAGTGCAAAACCCGTAAGCCAAGGGAAAAATTGGGACTTATTGAGAGGAAGTGCAAAATCCCCCCAGAAACATTTAACACTTCTTGTTCCACAGCTTGCCTAAAAGACATCAGGGAAGAGCTAAATTGACAGGTTATATAACGAACCTAGGGGAATTGGGGAAGTGGTGGGGAGGGCGTATCAAAAATGTTGGAGGGAATGATAAAGGCCCAATTCCTTTGAAAAAGCACAAGGCCCCCCACAGAAGCGTACAACACAGATGGGTGTGGGGAAATTGCTTCCAAAAATTTTTCTTTGGGTTTCCTTGAGTAGTTTTATTATTTAGATTAAGGATCCCATAATAGCATACACACAAATTACATAAATAAAGGGTTGACACTTAAGTAGGGGGTGGCGATGTGAAAACAAAATTCGAAAAGCTTTTCTTCTTGGACGGAAAAAAACATTTAAATAAAAAGCCCAAAATAAACTTCAATAATTTCACGTGTCTAACGCCCCATGGCCCATGGTCAAGCTGAAAACGGTTTCTTGAATTTCCCAACTCGACACACTTCGATTTTCGGGGGAATTTTAATGTCCCTCTGACCAAACCGAGGGTTGTGTACTCGACACACTTGTAAAGTTTCGTAAAAAACGAGAAAAAATTGTCGAAGTTTTAGAAAAGATCCAAAGCAGGACATGAAACAGAATCAATAAAAAAAAATGTATTAAAAGGAATGGAAAATGCGAAAATAAAAAATGCAAGTAAAAAGGGAAAATTTTTTTAAAAAAAGAACTATGTGCCTAGGGAAAAAAAAATTAAAAATGGACGAAAATATGAATATTAAACCTGGAGTTTACCTAAAGGGGTTTCGGGGGTCAACGCCCCCGGGGGCTCGGCTGAGACCAGGCCCATGGTGGATCGGGGTCTGATCAACCGGCTTTACTGCTGGCCGCACGCAAATGACGTACAAATCACAGCCCGGCTGGTCAGGTACTGACTTTAGGTGCCGTCCAGTCCCTTTCTTAAGACAGCCAGGGTCTTTTTGGGTAATCCCCCTTATTATCTAAGGCTTTTGAAATCTTGGGCCCCGGACACTTATTGTGTTGTCTCTCAATTCCAGCGCCCCCTGCTTTTCATCTGGGAATTTTTACATCTCCTCCCGACTTTTGCTTTCATGGGGAGTGATTTTTTTTTGTGTAGGTTGGCCCCAATCCCCCCGGGCCCTTTCCAATGAATTATCATGATCATGTGTATAAATGAAAATTTCCATTAATAAAAACAGCACAGAAGGAACTGAAAATATACGTACTGTAGAAACAAAAAAATGCGGTAAAAGAAATAAAATTAAAAAAGAAAAAAATAAAAGGGAAGCAAATGCATACAAGGAAGGGAAGTAAAAAAGAGATGGCAACAGCTTGAAAATAAGTTGTAATCAGAGTATTTAAAAAAAAGAATGTATGAGGTCCCAAGGAACGATTTTTAAGTCAACTGGAAAATGTTGTAGGTTCTTGAGAAAATGTGTACCACAAAGAAAACTAATTAAACAAAGAGGTTCTTCCTCGTGTCAGACAAAACTGTTTAGAGGACAAGTCGTTCTACCTTGAAGGTGACCACTGTCAAAAACCTGAGAGGTGTGGGTGCTTTACTGCCACTACAAGGGCCAATGTTATCACTTGGGTCCACTTTCGGATAAGGTCAACCAACTTCTTTACCACAAAACGGACATGAACAAAATTTCATATTTGTTGTCATTTCTCAAGAACACACTGTATCTGCGAAATGTATTTTGGAATGGCTAAGTCGGAACATTCTACAGCACACACACATTAATGAAGTAAGTCATTAACTAAAAGAAATCCCGGCTCCTGCAAAATTCAACTTCATGTTCCCTTCATGAACATGAAAATTTTATAATGCAAACACAATAATGACAAAGCCGGGAAAACTTTAAAATGGATTTAAATAACAAACCCTTTGCTTGAAATTAAAAAAGGCTATTTAAACCGTTTAAACCCCCTGGTGAAAAAAGAGAATGAAAAAATCTACAGGGAAAAAATTTGTTTTTGGTTTTTACGAATGTCTTAAATACAATAAACTAAGAGTCGAGGATGCGAAAGGCAGGCAGAAGAGTCGATTTTTATTACGCGGAAACCGAACATTTTATTGTTTCCTGAGGGTTTTTCTTTTTGGGGTTTAGGTTTGGCTGAGTGACAAAAAACCACGAGGGTTTACCCCCCTAAACCCGTCCCTTTCTTTTTTTTAAAAATTTCTGCATGTATCTACACTTTCACGTCGACGAGGAGGCTCGTGTTGACACAATTTGTTGACACCCTTTTAAAAACCCCCACATTCCATTGCTTTTTTTCCCCCGAGGGAAAAAAAGTGTCTCCGACACACTCGGGCGATCCGTCAATGACTCCGCGAATTTCCCTTTTCTTTTGCAACGTTTCACCCCAAAATTTTTTTTTTTCAAAAGCCCAGTATTTGGGGACACCAGTACTTTCCCGCATTCCTGTATTTTTTCACCCAAAGCGGCAGCCTCCCTTGTCTCCACCTACCACTGGCAATCGGGGCCCACCCCCCCCCCCCCCCCTCTTATTAGATGGTTTGTCGGAAAAAGACAAGGGGTTTTTGACGCGGGTCTTTTTCCCAAAATTACAAGCAGCTGACTTTGGGACTGACCGAACCTTTCCCCAGCTTACCGTTTCCCCCTTTAAAAATAAAAGGGTTTTAATTATAACCATTTTTTACGTCCCTCTTTAATTAAACTACAGCGAAATTATACCTATTCAGCTACTCTAGGGTGGGAAGCACACCTAACACACCCCTCACCCCGCTATGAATCAAATCTACTATATTTTATCAGCGATATCAACGAAATGCGTGACTAAATAGCCTGTCTTTTGCAACTTAATCATGCATTTCATACCCCACGAGCGAGTGACTCTATGTCAAAAAACGATGAGAATTAACGTAAATTCTTGCTTTTGGGGATAAAAAATCGTTTAGTATGGGTTGGGGTGCATGTGACTTTAGCCTGAATAATCCTTTATTCCAAAAGGGAAAAAAACACGTATTTTCCGGAAAAGGGGCACGAAAAAATCATAACGACAAATCAGTAATCTTATTCAACGCTAATTACCCTCTTACCTACGCGAACGTACCCAAAACCCCACCCTTACCCACCTTTAAGCAAAAAGGAGCGGGATTTTTCCACACTTTTTGTGGGGAAAAAAGCGCGCCCAATCCGAATAACTTAAAACCAAACCAAGGGTTGGTTGCTTTTCCTTTTCGTCCTTGCGTTACCCCACTAATTTCGCTGCTACATCCAAACCCCTCCCCTTTCCTATCCAAAAAAAAAAGGGCTCTCGGTCTTCGATAAGTTTCAAAATTAAAATATCACTGGCCCCTGCACAGTATTCTAATTCTTCACACTTTTTGTCGCATAATATTTAACAAAAAATCGCCCTTGCCCACTCTTTACTGTTGACGTAATGGTGAAGAAATGGTTCTTTCCCAGTCATTTCCCCAAACCCCGTTTTAAGTACATCTAAAACCCCTTTCCCCCCAAACCATCCCACAGCCGAGAAAAAAACCGAAAAAATTTATTTGCAATTATACCCCGTACTTTCCCAGATGAACCCACTCCTTCAATTGGGGAACCGAAGGCTTTGTCATTGACTCGAGCCACTTAATTTTCCCTTTTGGGTTTCTAACCCTTTAAGCTTTAATAATTTTGTGTGATATACCTAACCCAACTGTTGACAAAAATTACCCAAATCATCTATAAAAAACTTTTTCCTCCTTATTTTCTTTCCCTTTTTATTTTTTAACACCTTTGTGTTTTTCAAAATTTTTACTTTCCATCTTCGCATTTTTCAAATTTTTTTTAAACTAACTTCCAATTTCCCAACAGCACTATCATATTAAAATATAAAACTGTACAACTCCCATTTGAATTTATTTTCATGGTCTTTCCAAGGGACACATCTCTCGCAAAAAATTTTTTGGGAACTCCGTCTATAAACCACAAAATTTCCCCCACACGCCATCATGATTTTTGGGTTTAAAAACCCCACTATTTCCTCAAAAAAAAAATTAAACATTATTTTGTATATACCTTAATAAAAGCTTCATTTTTCCTTATGAAAAACTGTTTACAGATTTTCGACAATTTTACCAGGGCGTATACCCTGCAGCCCTGCTACCCCTTTCTGTTTAACACCCTACCCCTTTTTCCATATCAATAAACGGCAACAAACCCACTCCATTTCCATTACCCTTTTACAAGTATGCTCCAGTGAACACGTAATCTATGCTTTCTTTTCCCCAAATTCACTATATTCATATCCCGATCAGGCTTACCAACCCACTATCCCCAATATTTTCTTTATATTTTTATCCAGAATGTTTAAGGACTTAACCATCTACAACTCTCGCATTCCCCCCCACCCCACTCCTCAGTTCAAAAAAACATACATGTTCTCTAACAACCCTTTAAAAAACATGAGAAAATTTACCCCATGAAGTAGAATTTGGGATTTTTCTTAAAACACAGCCTCATGTGGATTCCCAATCCTGGCTATCTTTCCCATGTACTTCCTTGTAAATTGACAATTCAATATAGAAAGCCCGGGTATTCCCTGACAATACATAAAATTTTGATGTAAAAAAAACCCTTTTCTTATAGACCCCCTTTTTGTCTGGGTAAAGATTTTTTTTGGGAAGGAACGATAACGCTTTTACCCAAAGCGAAACAGGGGCCTGTTACCCCATTTTTGCTCTCCCCCAAGTTCACTTCAAAAAAACCCACCTTTTCCACCCCCCACTTAAACCTCATTTTAGCATTTCATCCCTATCCATTTGGCCTCTATTTAAACCTCTGCATTCAGAAATTTTCCCGAAATACCCTCTCCATCATTAACACCCCTTTCCCCTTCATACTCGCTTCCTCTTATTAATTTTCATTTTTGGGCCTTATTTTCGCTCCAGAGTTTTTTAAATTTTAAATTTAATCTTTCCCCCAAAATTTTCACTTTTTTCCCCAGAAAAAATATTTAAAGTCCATGAAAACCCCTTTTTAAACCTTTTTTTCTCACAATCCCAATCTACAATAAAAAATTTTCTTGCACAAAAAAAAAAAATTTCAAAACAAAAAACCAAACTATTCCCAACAATTTAAACCCAAATTTTCCTCCGAACATCTACAGGGCCCCGGGCAAAGACAGTTCAAAAAACAAAAAATTCGGAAACACATCATTGAGAATGCTTAAAATAAAATCCCAAACACTTCGGAAAACATCCAATTTTATTCTTTCTAAAATTTTCCTCTAAATTTAATTTAACAAACAATCTAATACCCCCTTGACCCGCCTTGATCACCACCGGGGAAAAAATCAGACATGCTGATAAATAAGACATGGGTAACACCAGGTTTTTATGTAGAGGCTTTATCAGTTTAACACAGAGGCATGAAATTTTTAAAAATTTTGGGAGGTAGGGGACAAAAAGGGAAGGGCAGCAGGTGAAGAAAAAGGTTAGGGGACTTAAAGGGGTTTTTTGATTTTAAAAGCATCCCCTAATCAAGCGCTCTTCTAAAAATTTTTTCCCATCAGATAAATACCTCTCAGCCCGTTCTTTCCACTTTTTAAAAGGGCTACCCTGCAATTACGTAGAACACTTTTTGTCTTTAAATACAAACCAGCCCTGAACTTTAACATTTTCCCGGGGGTTTTTTCCCCAAACACTGTTTCTAAAACTTTCCACAAGTTTTTCCCCAACACTGTTTCACACTTTCCACAGGTATTTTCCAACACTTTTTTCACACTTTCCACGGGTTTTCCCCAACACTGTTTCGACCTTTCCACGGGTTTTTCCCCAAAAAATGCCCAATTTAACAATTCACTTAAAAAATTTAGTTAAAATCATCAGAAATTTCTCTTACATTCCCCTCACGGGGAACATAAAAAGGGAGTAATGCGCCCGGGTATTGCTATGAAGGAAAAAGATTTTTTTGGGGTTACACTTCGCTCTTCCTCCGGGAGTATCCTGTAGAGGATTGGGGAAAAACGTCCCCGCGGCCGGCTAAAGACCAGGCCCGTAGGGGGGTTAAGGTTTTATCAACCAGGCGAACTGCTGGCCGCCCCAAAATTTGACGTACAACCCCAAAAACCCCGGTTGGTCAGTTTTTGACTTTAGGGCCTGTCCAGTCCCTTCTTAAAAGCCGGGGTCTATTGGTAATCCCTTTTATGAGGCTGGGGGGGGGGGCGTTATCATTTTTGGGGCCCCGGGACACTTTTTGGTTTTTTGGCCCTCTCAGTGTCCCCCCCCGGGCGCCCTTTCTTTTCATCGGGGGTTGTTCCCATCCCCCTGCCGAGAAATTTTGTTTTCACAGGGATGATTTTCAGTGAAATTTTTATACTAATCCCTCTAGGTTTTTTCCAAGTGAATATTGTATTTATCTCCCTCGCCTCCCTTTTCCGGGGAATACAAACCCGGGACTTCAACTTCCCAAAAATTTGGGTACTTCATCGTACTTTTTGTTGAATAGCCCAAAAGTAAAACTCTTGGAATTTTTTAACTGAGGAAACTTTCGCCACACGGGCTTCATCAGTCCATAAAAAGGGAGAAACTTGAAAACAGGAGGAGAATGTGGTAACCCAGTCCCCCCAGCCTTATCATGTGGGTCAGTCCATCAGTCTTGAATAGATTGAGGGCTGCCCCACATCGACTCAAGGCTGAGGGACTGATTACCTCATTCTCCTCCCTTTTTTCAAGTTTCTCCTTTTTTAAGGACGATGAAGCCCCCTGTTGGCGAAAAGTTCCTCAAAAAAAGATACCCAAGAGTTCACATGGTCTAATTCAACATGGTTTGGTTTTCCCGAACCCTTCACTACCTTCGTACTTATGTGTGCCGTGAAAATCTTTGGGACAAACCCACAGGGCAGCAATTTTGCCTGCCTTGGGAAAAAAGAATCGGGGGTGTGCTGGGCATCCCTAATTTTTTAAAGTTCTCATTATCCATCCCACAATTTTTTAGCCCAAAATTTGGGATATAAAATTGGGGTTTGGGCTTTGAAGGGGAGATTCTCAACATTATCACTCCCAGGTTTTTTCACATTACTTTTCGCTTTACTGGGATGGTTAAAAATTTGTTGAAACCCAGGGTACAGTTTTCAATTTCCCCCAAGTTTTCCATATCCCATTCCCTTAAATTTCCTCCCTTCCTTTTAAATTCAAAATTGCTTTGAGTGGCCCCTTAAGTCGGGGGGGGTGGCCCTTTGGGGTCTTTGGCGGGGTTCCCTTTGATGGAGGACACTGGCAGGGAATTCGGGGGTCATCCGCAAAGGAAGACACGGCTTACAACTCTATTCAGATAGGGGGGATGAGGAATATGATGGGGGAAAAAGGGGGAAAAAAAACTGTCCTTGTGGGAAAAAGAAACTTTTTTACCGTAGCTGCCAAGACTTTTCTCTGTTTACTATTTCCTTTTGGTTTTTGGTTTTTTTGGAAGTTTTAAAATCCCCTCTCTGATTTTTCCCGTTAAATTTCCCGTACACGCATTTTGTGCGCTATTTAAAACCCCAAATTTCAAATTCTCTTATACTACATCTGTATTTTGTTTAAACGCTATAGCATCCAGGACCTTTTCACAGGGGGCCAGTAGCTGGGACAGGGAGAACCCACCTGCTCTAAAAACCCGGGTTTCCCGGGGTTGGGGTTTAATGAGGGGGAACCCAGATTTGGGTTTGGGATCCCGGCGTCTTTGAACCCCTTTTAAAAATATTTTATGAGATGGGGGTTAGTGCTATCGGGCTGTAGTTCTTGAAAATTTCTTACTCCTCCCTTTGGAAGTGGGGTTGGGTTTTTTTTGTTTAAAAGTGTGGGATGACCCCCCCCCCCGGGCCATGCTCCCTTTTCCATATTATTTTTATTTTTTATAAAACAAGGGGGGAAACGCTAAAACCCCGGGGGATTTTACAGGCCTAGGGGGGGGTATTGGGAAAGGGATTCAGGGTTAATTCGGGAACTTTGGGGCACAACCCAAATTTCCCCAAACAAAAGCCCCTCACCCAAAATCAAAAGGGAAACCCCCTTGAGGGGTCCCTCTCCATAGAATGCCCGGGAAGGGAAGCACGGGGGCTTTTGCAGTTCTAGGGTTTAACACGGAGTTTCCCTTTTAAACTGGGCCTGGGGCAGAGTACATGACAGTCATTTTTTGCCCTTTTTTAAAATCTTGTGGTGTTAAGATAAAATCCGGATTTTTGAATACCAAATTTTTGGGGGCCGGTCGACCCTTTAAACTCAAAAATTTACAAAAATTTATAAAAAAAAATACACAGAGCGAAACGTTGTCCCCAAAAAAAATGTTAGTTTTTGCGTACTGTTCAAACATACACAAATTCAGAACAATAAATAAAAATACAGACCAAATTCCGTCCATCACAATTTCCCGCTTAAGAACGAGATGAAAAAAAAGAAATTATAATTAATTCAGAATTTAAAAGAAACCGAAAGTCCAAAACACTCTTTTGGGAAAGGGGAAGGGTTTAGGATAATCAGGCTTGGGTACTGAGGGGGGCTGTAGTTGGGGAGGACAAAAGCTACCCCCGGAGGGGCAAACCAGCACCTGCTGCCAAATGGCGATTTGTTTCACTAATGGAGGCGGGTTTAATAAAGGGAAAATTTTAAAAAGGGTTGGGGGGAAGGGGGTCTGGGAAAAAAGGGAGGGAAACGCTTCTCTTTCTCCCGGGTGAAAAGTACTTCAAAGGGGGCCCGTGAAGGGTAAGGGAAAAACGCCCCGCTTTAAAGAAGGTAAACGCATTCTTGGGGGTTTGGGGACTCTCAGGGGAAGATATATTGACCGTGCTTTTTGTAATAGGAATAAGAAGATGAGAGATTTGAGTTTGCTTCCCCCTGGAGCTGGTGTTGGGGGCATTGTCAAAAGGCTGGATAAAAATCATGTCAGGGGAAAGGGGAACAAGCCCATTAACTGCTCATTTCTGGGAAAGGGTATTGGGAAGGGTAGGGGGAGAAAGCTGCTTTGATAAGTTTAAGGGGCAGCTATAGATTTTATTTAATTTTAAAGGGGGGGAACCCCCCCATATGTAGCATCTTTCCTAGAAGGGATAGGAAATGAATGGTTGTCTAGGGCAATTGTGTAAATTGCTGGCTAGACAGATATTTGCAAGGAACTTGCAATCCCATTCATTGACAACTGGAACAACTTTTAGGGCAAACATGATATGAAATGCAAGGGATGGGGTACATCTCTCGGGGGCAGGGTGGTAGCACTTGCAGACTCGATTGAAAGGCCTTTGGTGAAATGCCTATGTTTTTAAACTGATGGAAAAATAGAGGTATGGGTGTGTGTGGGAAACAAGCAGGTTGCAACACTAGGGTTGGAAACAGTAAATGTATAAAAGGCATTCAGCATGAAGTATAAATAAAGACAATAGAACAGGTCAGCTAACAAAGGGGGGCAGCAGAGGGCACAAGGGACTAGCCCCTTAAGTTTACTATACTAATAGCGGGAGTGTAGAAATAAGATAGATGAGCTAAGTTTAAAATTGCAAGTGCAGGAAACATAGATATTATTGCTATAACAGAGACCTGGCTCAATCTGAAAGATAGAGAGATGCCCTCTGAATGTCACAATACAAGGCTATAAATTATTCCACACTGACAGGGTCAACAGGAAAGGGGGTGGAGTAGCGATGTATGTCAGAGACAATTTAAATTGTTGTGTAAGACAAGATATTAAATTAGAAGCGTCAGCCACTGAATCTGTTTGGGTTTCAGCTTCTCGAGGCCGAGAAAAACTAATTTTGGGTGTGATTTACAGGGCCCCCAAATCTTGAAAGGGAGTGCATAAACTTCTATGGGACGAAATTCGTAAGGCATCACATACGAAAATGTTGTGCTAATGGGAGATTTCAACTATAGACAGATTGACTGGAGCAATTTTTACAGGAAATTTAGAGTCGGTGACTTTCTTGATACGATCCAGGAATTTTTTTTTAAACAGTTTGTGACAGAGCCAACTAGGGAAATAACCTCCTTGCTTGGTTCCTTTCCAGTAGGGGAAAAACTAATTAATAATCTTGAGGGTTTAAAAAAAGAGCTTGGGAGAGTGATCACAAATCACTCAGTTTTAATATATCATGGAATTCCCCTAATAAAAGGGAATCAAGTCTCCGTCCCCCGACTTCCCCTTTGGGTGATTTCAAAAGGACTGAAAAATTACTTAGGTGGGCTGAACTGGAATGACCCGACTAAGGTCAGGGAGGTGGGGATGGTTGCCGATATGATGCTTTCCAGGGCATAGTTCTAGCTGCTCAGTCCAAATTATGTTCCAAATAGGAAATCAGATCAAACAAAAATGATCCTAAAAAGGATGAACAATAGATTAAAAATCGATTGGTCAAAAGAGAGGCATATAAGGCAAATCAAAAGAGGAGAGGGCAATTAAGAATTCGATATATTCAGTTAAAGAGAGAAATAAAAAAGGAATTAGAAAAGCAAAAAGAGATTAAGAGGGTTTAAAATGCAAGAGAATCGAAGACAACCCAAAAGGATTCTTTCAGGGATACAGAATAAGATCAGGGACAAGAAGGCCCACTCAAAAGTTCCTCGGGTCAGCTCACGACATGATAAGGAAAAGGGTTTTTAAAA
>NW_026476149.1:0-10609 GCF_026875155.1 Cherax quadricarinatus
GAAGGTTAGCACGCACTGTGTCTCAAAGTGTTGCCATATAAATTCTTTCCAATTTTTTCATTTTTTATTTTTGTGGTCAAAAAAACTCGCCTTTATTGGAAAACAATGTAAAGTGTATCCAACATAATTTTTATAAGCCTGGGTTTATAATGCAAAGACGTTAAGATTAATGTACATCGTTTTCTAAAAGGTGGAAGTCATAGAGGAGGAGGCGGGGAGAGTGCCGATAACTCCACAGATAACTGTCGAGGTTAGTGATAGTGTTGACGGTAGCGAGCCTCCGAGCACCGCCACGCCCACCATCTCTGATACCCGCGGCCTGGCGTGCCTAATACCCGCGGCTTGGCGTGTCTGATCCCCCACTACCTGGGCGTGTCTGCCTTATCTTGCCTTGGGGGATAGCAACCATGTGGTCTTCCTGGCTAATTTACCCTAGCGTTTCCCCTTATTTGCAGGGTTTCAGCTGGTTGTCTGTTGATTATTAACTGTTTGTCTTTGTTCAGTCAAACAGGTGGTGAGTGCAAGATATTTCTGGTGACAAGCAAGGCAGTGACGGGTTCACTGAGAGAGGTGCAGAACAAGCTTTTATTGAGACAATGTTTCGCTCTGTGGAGCCTGTCACAGAGCGAACGTTGTCAGGATAAAAGCTGATTCTGCATTTTTTTTTTTGCTCTTTGTTACTGTCGGTAGTACGCGGCTGCTACTGCTGTTGTTGGTGCTATGCTGTTGTTGGTGCTTCTGTGCTGTTGTTGGTGCTACTGATGTTGTTGGTGCTTCTGCTGCTGTTGTTGGTGCTACTGATGTTGGTTGCTTCTGCTGTGTTGTTGGTGTACTGATGTTGGTGCTTTGCTGCGTTTGTTGGTGCTCGTGCTGCTGTTGGTACTTCTGCTGATGGTGTAGTGTTGTTGGGGGCTGCTGTTGTTCGTGGTGCGGGCTGTCGGTGGTGCTGCTGTTGGTGCTGCTGTTTGGTGGTGCTGCTGTTGGTACTGCTGCTGATGGTGCTGCTGTTGTTGGTGCTGCTGCTGCTGCTGTTGGTGCTGCTGCTGTTGGTGCTGCTGCTGTTGGTGCTAATGTTCTTGGTGCTGCTACTGTTCTTGGTGCTGCTGCAGTTGGTGCTGCTGCTACTGGTGGTGCTGTGCTTGTACTGTGGTGTGGTGCTGCTATTGGGAGTACTGCGGTGTGGTGGGTGCTACTTGTGGTACTGTGGTGCTGGTGGTGCTACTGGTGGACCTGTGGTTTCTAGTGCTGCCGCGGGGCTCACCTATTTGTGGTTGCAGGGGTCGAGTCCTACTCCTGGCCCCGCCTCTTCACTGGTTGCTCGGGTCCCTCTTTTCCCTGCTCCATGAGCTTTATCAAACCTCGTCTTAAAAATGTTGGTTTCCGCCTCCACTAGTCACTTTCTGGGCATTACTCCCCTGACAATCTATGATGAAGAAAACTTCCTAAATCCCTTTGACTCTTGAGTCTTCAATTTCCCAATTGTCCCCCTCTTGTTTTTTCCCCCTCCCTGGAACATTCGTCTTTGCCCCCTTGTCTTTTCTGCTCATTTTTATATGTCGTTTATCATGTTCCCCTGACCCTTTGCCCCATGTCGTCGGGCCCGATTTCCATTAACTTTCTTTTTTGGAATTCCCCTTAGCTCTGGAACAACCTTGTCGAAAAACCTTTCCCTTTCTCTAATTTTTTCACGTGCTTGATCAATGCGGGTTCCAAACAGGTGCGATTCCATAGGGGCCCTGACGTACCGGTGTACAGTGTCTTGAAACGATTCCTTACAAAGGGTTCGGAACGTGTTTTTAGGCTTGCCAGGCGCCCATATGCTGAGATTTATCTGGTTGATGTGTGCTTCCGGGACATGCTCGGTGTATACTCACCCCAAAGATTTTCCCTTTTTGAGCGAGGTTTGCAGTTTTGCCCACCAACCTTACCCCGTCTGCGGTCTTTGGCCCTTCCCGACCCTTCATGATTTGCAATTGGCGGGGTTAAATTCGAGAAGCCGTTGCTGGACCAGGTGTCCAGTCTGCCCAGGCTTTTTGGGGTCCTGCCGTCCTCATCAGATTTAAATTTTCATTAACTTCAATCATCTGCGAACAGGAAATTCTGAGTCTAACCCCTTCCCTATGTCGTTCAAATACCAAAAAAACTGATCCCGGACCCACCCCTGGGGACCCCCCTCGTCACAGGTGCCCACTGGTACCTCATATGTACATGACTCGTTGTTGCCCCCGCAGGCATTCTCTGATCTATTCGTGCCCTTCCGTTATATGTGCCCGATCTCTACTTTGCATAACTCTTTGAGGGAAATGTGTCAAAGGCTTTTTGCGTCCAAGAAGATCAATCAAACCCCCCCTCCTCTGTGTCTTCTGTACTTTATCATAAAACTCCAGAAGGTTTGTGACACAGGATTTGCCCCCATGAATCTGTGCTGGTTGGGATTTATCTTGTTCCGTTCCCGTGCTCCCCACTCTCCTTGTAATCTTCTCCCTAATTTTTTCATACTAACCCCGTCAGTGACCAGGTCTATAGTTTGTGCCTCTTTTCTGCTCCTTTTTTTTAAAAAAGGGAACACATTTGCCGTTTCCTACCTCGGGTAGTTGCCCCGTTTCCCGGGTGTTTTGAAGTTTATGGTAAGTGGCACCACATATCCGCCCCCTTCTAAGGACCAGGGGAGATGCCCGGGTCCATTCCCTTTGAGGTATCGATTTCCCCATAGCACTTTTCACCTTTTCCCTCATTTGTTGTATGTATCCAACACTTGTTGGTATTTCCTTGTGGTGCCCCCCTCGTTCTTCCCCAGAGGCTTCCCTGTTCCACTGAAAATGCTTCTTAAATTTCATATTGAGCTCCTCACATATTCTTGATCGTTTTTTGTGAGTTCCCCACTTCTTTCCCAGCCTTATCACCCGGCTTTGACTGTTGTTTTCCTCCCAATGTGGCCAAAAGCAGTTTTGGGTCAACTTTTACTTTAATGCTTGTATTCTGTTGTTGCTGGGCCTCCCCTTATCTGTGATACCTTTTTGGGGTTTCTACTAAAACTCCTTTTTTTCCCGAGTCCTTTTCCCCCTGTATCTTTTCCTTTCTGGTGCACTTGTTTTGCCTCCCCAAACCCTTTAGGGAAACCAAGACTACTTTGATTTCCTTTGTTTTTATTTTTCCCCTTGGGGGAAAAACCTTTCCTCTGCCTCCTTGCACTTTGTTGTTACATATTCCATCTCTTTTAAAGTTTTCCTCCCAGTTCTCTGTCCACTGAACCCCCTGCGGGAAAATTTCCCCTTTTTCCTGGTAGTACCCTTTTGTAGTTTGGCTTTTCCCTTCTTTTCCTGTTCCCTTCTCCACTTGAGCTCTAATTAATAAAAAATCAAACCCACGTGATCGCTAGCCCCAAAGGGGCCTTCGTAATTGATGTCCTAAATGTCTGAATGCTCGGGGGAACACAAGACCCATCTTGCGGGTCATCCTCCCCCCCCCCCCCTCTCTCTGGTTGTGTCCCTAACAGTTATGCAGAGTTTTTAAAAGTCCCACCCCTATCCTGGCTCTCTTTTTTTGGGACCCCCATGTGGTCCAGGTTTTCCAGTCGATTCCTTTGGTTGAAATCGCCCCCTTCCAGTAACTTTGCTCGAGTGAGTGTTCTTGCCACCCCGCCAGTGTAAAAAATTTCCATGCTCGTTGTTTTTTTCGTAAATCCCCTTTTTGGCCCCCTGCGTTTTTGTACTGGGTTATACACCACTCCAAAGACTAGTTCTCCAACTGAATTGTACCTACTATGTAGTCCCTTTCTCCAAACATGTCCGCTTTCTATTTCCTCAAAAACCCCATCGGTTTTTATACATGCAAACCCCCCCTCCCCTCTACTCCTTTTATCTTTCCCCAGGATCTGATATCCCCGTGGGAAGATTGCACTTTATTTTCTCAGCGAGTTTGTTTTTTGTGATGCTATGATATCTGGGGGTTTTTCGCTGATTCTTTCGTGCCCCCCTCATCTTTATTCTTATTCCGTTGGTTTGTGTACCAAACCTTCCTTCTTTTTTTATCATGTGGTCCTGGGAGTATGGGGTTGGGGGAGTGGACCTTGGTGGGGGGCCCATGGGGGGTGTGGGGGGGTAGGGTTTGGATGAGGGGGGGGGGGTCAAATGCCATAGGGGGGAGCTGTGGGGTGGGTTTGTGATGTGGGGGGTTGGTGGGAGAGGGGAACAGTGTGTGGGTTTGGTTTAAATTTCTCAGTTGCTTGGGATTTTTGCAATTGGAGTCCTTCTGTGGGAAATTTCGTGGTGTATGTTTGCCCCTTTCCCCCTGTGTCTGGGGCCCGCTCATTTTTTAATTTCCTCTCTTTCCCTGCGTCTCTGTACCCTCTCTTTCAGTGTAGTCCTTCTTGTGTTCTGTCGCGATGGAGGGATACTCTCCGGGACCCCCGTTTGTCCCTCAGTCGTGCTCTCTCTTGCAGGATCCTGGTTCGAGCTGATTCTTCCTTGTGTGTGTGTGTGTGTGTGTGTGTGTGTGTGTGTGTGTGTGTGTGTGTGTTAGTTACCAGTTGTCAAAGACACTTGTCGTTAGATACTTGGCTTTTTTTGTGTGTGTACTCACCTAATTGTGGCTTAAGGGTCGATTCATAGTTCCTAGCCCACGCCTCTTCACTGGTCGCCACTAGGCTCCATGAGATTTATCATGCTCTTCTTAAAGCTGTGTATGGCACCTGCCTTCACTACCTTACTTTCCAGACTATTTCCTCTTCTTGACAACTCTATGGCTGAAGAAATACTTCCTAACATCCCTGTAACACATCAGAGTCTTTCAACTTTCAATTGTAACCCTTGTTCTGCGTCCCATCTCTGGAACAATCCTTTCTCTGTCCACCTTGTCGATTCTCTCATATTTTATTGGTTGTTCTCATGTCGTCCCTGCCCCACCTTCCTCCAGTTCATCAGGTCGATTCCCATAACCGCTCCTCGTTAGAACATGCCCTTTAGCTTCGGGACTAGTCTCGTGCAAACCTTTGCACCTTTCCCTCTAGTATCCTGACGTACTTGGCCAGGTTGTCAGCATAGTTGCTGAACCCTGTATTCCACTGTATTATAAAGCATAGGCATATTATATCCTCCAAGTGCTTTAGACACGAGATCCCTCGTAGCCTTTGGCTGATGAGTGACAGCAGGTCTCTATCATTTAGGGATCATCATGGGCAGTGATCCCTGTCCCGGTCTCACTCAGGCGCAGGACCACAGTGCGTGAACCAGGCTTGCACCGGGCACCATCTCGCATCTCAGCTGACAAAACACCTACCATCCTACAAGTGGTGTCCTACCTATCCTACGAAATCTCATTCAGAACCCTTTACGATAAATGGTGACAGCGGTGAGCCTGGTAATACTGACGAGTTACAGCGAATTTACTTGGAGATAAAATTGTCGACCACAAGACGCCATTTCGTGTAACCATTAGGCCCTACCGACTACCGAGGTTCACAACCCACCCAGCTACCTCAAGCCAGCTACACTACCAGCTTCTACATTATTCACTGGTCAGTCTCTTTTTTAGGTTAACTGCATTTTTTGCATTAACTCCCGAGGGGTTTGACGCCATTTGTCAAAATAAGCCAGCTTCCATCTGTGGTGGGGGAGTCAGAACCAACCCGAGCCCAGTCCAGCCTAGCCTACTCCATCCAATTATTTTGCCCGTTGCCAAGCCAGCTTCCACCCCTGCTGTGCTCCTCGTGTGAAGTTATCAAGCTATTCTGTGTGAAGGGTTGAATAAGCCCGCTAGCAACTAACCCGGTGTCTTACCCCAGTACACTCGACAAGCCACATGAGTAGCCTTATCGCTTGTTATTCAAGTTCCAAGCATTCTGATGCTCCTTTATCCTTGGTGGTGTTTGTATATTTCGGTGGGTTTCCTCTAAGCCAGGCCGCCTTAGAAATTATCTTAGCGGCAGTGTGGGTTTTCTCAGTGAAGGCTTAACGACGTTCAAACCCATAACCCAGCCACTCACGATCACGGTTCGCACCATTGCCCGTTCTCAGACGCCTCGCTCAGTGCCATTACCCACAAACCCAATATATCGGCGGCCATTAGCCACTTCAACAACCCTCTTCATCAGTGTTTGGAGCACGCTTAAGGGGTGTAGCACCATATTTTAGGACCACATAGGGGTCAAAGCTCGAGTGTGTTCGCCCAATCTTTATAAAGCCCCTGTGTGTTGTCTCGCGCCGATTTAAGCGCAATTCTACAACATCTGTGCAGTAGGAACAGCAGCAAGACGATAAAAACAATCCATCAATCTCATTTTTTATTTCAAGTGTTTACAGCAAAAATATTTTTTTTAGAGACATTTGCGAGTGTTTTGAGACATTCTTTTGTGTTCCCCAGTGAATTTTGCTCTAGTGACATTCAGTACTCTTGATCAACACAGTTTTATCATGTACGATTGCATTAATTTCTTTAATCTCCTTAATTCAGTGTTAATTTTCGTGTATTATTTTATTCTGTTGTAGTTGTGGTTTCTTTTTATACACACTTGGAAGTAAGTACTTAGTTGTTTTCCTTTTGTTAGTGTGTGCAAAACAAATGAAGCATATAGAACTTTGTTTAAACTTCAGAATCCAGTGAATTAACTCATTAAATTATTTCACCCTCATATTCTGCATCACAAATCATGTTGTCTGTTATTTTTTTTCTTCCTAGCAAATTGGTGTATATTTGTTTGTTCCCTGTGTGTTGAACATTCTTGTGTTTCATATTCCTTTATTCAGCAGTGTTTAAATTTTCTTATTTTCCACAGACACATAGTGGCCATTTTTAAAGCACCAGCAAGAAATCTGTTTACAATAATTTTTTTAAAACATCAGATTTCAATGCAAGAAAAAATTCTAGTATTGTGTGTATGTTGATGTGTTCTGCATCACTGTAGTGTTCAAACACCCTCTGTTTGTTTAAGTATATTTTTTGCACCTATTATATTTTTTCATATTTTATTTGACAAATTCACTCTTAAGTGCAATTTTTAAGTTCTACCTTCTAAAGTAAATAGTTCTTTGTGCTTTTTTTAAGTGCAGTTAAGAGTTAAAGTGTTCAATCCTTGATATCTTTCTTTTCCTGTGTGTTAATAATTTTTATTATTGCAACATAGACTCCATTTTGCAATAATCATGTGCAAATATTGTGATGCTAATAAATTTTTTTCTTGCAGAAAATTTTATGCAGTGTTGTGCAATACATTTCTTACAGTGCAGTTTCTATTGCTCTGTTCTGTGGCATAGTATTTTATTCTGTCTGTCAATTTAATTTTTATTTCAGCGAAATTGGTGTAGATATGTTTTTAATTTTTCACAAAGTTATTGAGTATCCATTTTATTATTTTATTGTGTATTAATCCTTGTTGCCTTGAGAAAGAAAAGACAACTCAACTGTGCCATATATTCCATTTAAAGTAAAAATTGAGCATATTCGTATTTGAGCAAGTACATTTCTCTTTGATTTTCAGTGGTTTTGTTAATTTGCATAGTTTTTTTTTCTTGTTGGAGTTCTTTTTGCTTACAGTGAAACTTGGTCAATTTTTAATTATTATTCAGAATAGTTTTAAGCCTTTCTTTCCCATTTAAGCTACAGTGTCATATCTCTTCTATTTTTTTCTATGAACTTATCCCTTCAGTATTTTCACTGAGAAGATGTCCCAGTCACTTTTGAACGTTCACATAGTGTATCATTCCCAGTCAAAGCAATATGAAACAGACACAGTAACCCAACATTCCCCTAACTGACTGAAAGACAATACCTAGCCCTTGACAATAGTGTTTGTTCTCACAGCTTGTATCTGAGATTTGTTTAAAGTGCTGCGAAAGTGAAGTTCAATTAATTCCTATAGATCCGTGAATTACTTATTAACGTAGCCGAGCGGGTCAGGCATCTATAATTCTGTCATTCCCATCTGTGTTCCAACCTATACCATCAGACTTGCAGGATAGTGTTTCCGTTGCCTCAAGTGTCCGGGGACACTCAGACTGCCTTTAGTGCACAGCTATCCCTGCAATGACCTGCAAGTTCGAGTAGTATTTCTCTCACAGGGGATGCCTTGTCAAAAACGATATACTTCAACTAGTAATGCCATCTCTTGTTGATGTGACATGCTGTCTTCAGAAAGACGTCTCTGTTACAGCTAGTGCTCTCACTAGAGTGTCGTTGTTGTTCCTAATGTTCCAGATGGTGATCCCATCCTAGTTGACATAATAGTGGCAATTGTAAGAAGTTATTTTCTCTCGAGTAAACTTTCACATGTGTAACGTTGTAAGTGTAGATTCTTTATAGCTGATAACCTCGTGTCACTGTGGCCACTCAGGAATGAAAATCATCATTGTTCACAGTGTTCATTTCTTTTCCCTTTTTGCAGTTTGAGATAGTAATTCGTTCTTCCCTTGCACATATTGCGTGTAAAATCGTTAATATTTATTCAACCGGGGGAGTCATCCACTCACGAGTTTGTTTCTTTCCTCCATTAATGGAAAGGAACAGTATACCTTATTCCAGAACAAACAGCCCAACTGGAAGGTTAGCCCAGATGACCTGGACTATCCAAGAGTTCAATCCCACTTTCGAAAATTTACCTGCAAGTCAAATGTAAGTTCCGCAGATGCTTTAAAAACGCGACCGTTAGTGTAGTTAACTGGCAGATCCTCCATTACTGACGAGGATGTCAAAAACTGCACAAAAGACAAGGATCCACATGTGTTCTGTGTGATTCGATTTCCCCGCTCCAGGAAAGATCTTATTATTTCTGGTGAAGCCACCAGCATCCATTAAGTGACTTTGAAATACCAAGAATTACTGTATTTCGAATAGTCGAGTTGAAGTAACTCCAAGCGATGAATTAGTAATACTCACAGTCATCAGTGATATGTATTTGTATCTTTTAGTAAATACTCGTTTCAGCTCTCTTCTCAGTCAAGGCATGTGTATAGCCATTGCAGAGAATTCGATCCTCCCAGAGAGGATAACCATTCTGCATACGTAAACCTCACCCTCGCAGAATTGGGTTTAAGTGTAAACAGCCTGCATAATTAGATGTCCGAGATGAATGAAATTGTCAACTGTGTGTTTTATTATTTGCTGATCAGTTTGTCAGAAATTTTCGTGTTCACGTTCCCTCCGTATTCTGAGAATTAACAGTCTAGATTTGAGTGCACCGAATCTGCCTTTCTGTTAAACACTTCTTTGTATATAATATTCTTCCTCAGAATCCGTAGAGTGCATGAATACAGATCGATCGATCAATTCCATCCATATTGTATAATGATTGTACTTATAGTTTGTAATGATTACGTTAACACCCATTACGTCAAAATCATGTTGTACCATCCATTAGTTCTAAGTTATATATGCATTTGTTATTGTATAGAATCAGCCCAGATCCGCCTGCCTGTTCAGCCTATAGATAGTAGTGTATGTCGGGACGACATACGTAACATGACCGAGCTGTCAGCATAGTTGCTGATCCCTGTATTCCCTGTATTATATAGCATAGCATATTAGTATCCTCCATGTGCTTTAGACACGAGATCCCTCGTAGGCCTTTGGCTTGGAGTGACGTCATAGGGATTCACATGGGCAGTGATCCCTCTGTCCCGGTCTCACTCGGCGGCAGACCTACAGTGCGTGAACAGGCTTGGCACCGGGCTCCATCTCTCATCTCAGTCTGACAATACACCTACCATCCTACAAGTGTGTCTACCTTATCCTACGAAATCTCCATTCAAGAACCCTTTACGATAAGGTGTGGGTTCCAAACTGGAGCCACATACTCCAATATGGGCCTCACGTACACGGTGTACAGGGTACGGAACGACTCCTTACTGAGATGTCGGAATGCTATTCTTAGGTTCGCTAGTCGCGAATATGCTGCAGCAGTTATTTGGTTGATGTGCGCCTCATGAGACGTTGGCCTCGGTATTATACACACTCCAAGATCCTTTTCCTTGAGTGAGGTTTGTAGTTTTGGGCCCCTTAGACTGTACTCTGCAGTCTTCTTTGCCCTTCCCCGATCTTCATGACTTTGCACTTGGTGGGGGGTTGAATTCCAGGAGCCAGTTGCTGGACCAAGCCTGCAGCCTGTCCAGATCCCTCTGTAGTCCTGCCTTATCCTCCTCCTACTGAATTCTCCTCATTAACTTACATCGTTTGTAAACAGGATACGTCATGTGTCTATTCCTTCTGTCATGTCATTCACACATACCAGGAACAGCATGTCACTGACACTGATCTGTAGTTTAATGCTGTGTGTGTGTCCCCTTTTTTTAAAAATTGGGACTACATTTGGTGTCTTTCCATACCTCAGGTAGTCGCCCCTGTGTCGATAGATGTGTTGAAAATTGTTAGTGGTACACTAACAGGATGCAAGAATGGATGTTATCCGGCTTCATCACCCTCGAGATATCTAGTTCGATTAGCAGCCTTTTCACCTCCTCCTCGGTTGTATGTATCGTGCCCAGCACCTTGTTTCTAGCCTCTCTACACCTATGGGTGAACCAGTGGCTTGTCCTGGTTTTCTCATTATGTCTGTTGCCCTTTGGGGACAAACCTCTCCTCCGCTTGCATATTTTGTCACATATTCCATCATCCATTACCC
>NW_026476150.1:0-10346 GCF_026875155.1 Cherax quadricarinatus
AAAAAGCATAAAATCGAAAATTTCGTATTATTACAGTGTTTTCGGTGCTTTTTCTGGAAAATAAGTGACCAGGGGCCCCAAGAAAGCTTCTAGTGCCAACCCTACAGCAATAAGGGTGAGAATTACAATAGAGATGAAGAAAAAGATCATTGATAAGTATGAAAGTGGAGTGCGTGTCTCCGAGCTGGCCAGGTTGTATAATAAACCCCAATCAACCATCGCTACTATTGGTGGTACAGCTGCTGCTGCTGCTGCTGCTGTAGCATCGTCTGCTGCTGCTGTAAACATCGGCTGTTGCTGCTGTAGCTTCGTCTGTTGCTGCTGTACCACCGTCAGCTGCTGCTGCTGCTGTAGCATCGTCTGCTGCTGCTGTAACATCGTCTGTTGCTGCTGTAGCATCGTCTGTTGCTGCTGTACCACCGTCAGCTGCTGCTGCTGCTGTAGCATCGTCGCTGCTGCTGCTGTAACATCGTCTGTTGCTGCTGTAGCATCGTCTGCTGCTGCTGTAGCATCGTCTGTTGCTGCTGTACCACCGTCAGCTGCTGCTGCTGCTGTAGCATCGTCTGCTGCTGCTGTAGCATCGTCTGCTGCTGCTGTAGCATCGTCTGCTGCTGCTGTAGCATCGTCTGCTGCTGCTGTAGCATCGTCGCTGCTGCTGTAAGCATCGTCTGCTGCTGCTGTAGCATCGTCTGCTGCTGCTGCAGCATCGTCTGCTGCTGCTGTAGCATCGTCTGCTGCTGCTGCAGCATCGTCTGCTGCTGCTGTAGCATCACCGTTGTTGGTGTGGCTTATTGAGAATACCAAGAAACAATTAACCCCAGAGGATTTGCCACCCAGGATAACCCAAAAAAGTCAGTGTCATCGAAGACTGTCTAACTTATTTCCATTGGGGTCCTTAATCTTGTCTCCCAGGATGCAACCCACACAAGTCGACTAACACCCAGGTGAACAGGGAAAAATGCCTGGAACTAGTGCTCATATTGGTGAATTTAAAGCCAGCAAAGGTTGGTTTGAGAGATTTAAGAATCGTTAGTGGCATACACAGTGTGATAAGGCCTGTTCTGGAAGAAAATGCCAAACAGGACCTACAGTACTCAGGAGGAAAAGGCACTCCAGGACACACTTGTCTCATCAGTCATTGCTGCATCTTCAATAAAGGTAAGTGTCATTTATTCTTCATTTAGTAGACTAGTACATGCACAATATATACTGTGCATGTACTACTCTACTGTTGTGCATGTATCCTTCTCTTTGTGTGTAGGAAAATGTATATTTCATGTGGTAAAATTTTTTTTTTCATACTTTTGGGTGTCTTGCACGGATTAATTTGATTTCCATTATTTCTTATGGGGAAAATTCATTCGCATACCGATTATTTCGCATAACAATGACCCCTCTTGCACGGATTAAAATCGGTATGCGGGGGTCCACTGTATAGTCACTAATAATCATAATGAAATTGATATTGTCTATGTGTTGTGCTAGAAGGAGCTAAAGTACAACTAGGCATAAACTATTAATATTTTCATTAACACACTGGCCGATTCCCACCAAGGCAGGGTGGCCCGAAAAAGAAAAACTTTCACCATCATTCACTCCATCACTGTCTTGCCAGAAGGGTGCGTTACACTACAGTTTTTAAACTGCAACATTAACATCCCTCCTTCAGAGTGCAGGCACTGTACTTCCCATCTCCAGGACTCAAGTCCGGCCTGTCAGTTTCCCTGAATCCCTTCATAAATGTTACTTCGCTCACACTCCAACAGCACGTCAAGTATTAAAAACCATTTGTCTCCATTCACTCCTATCAAAAATGCTCAAGCATGCCTGCTGGAAGTCCAAGCCCCTCGCACACAAAACCTCCTTTACCCCCTCCCTCCAACCTTTCCTAGGCCGAACCCTACCCCGCCTTCCTTCCACTACAGACTGATACACTCTTGAAGTCATTCTGTTTCGCTCCATTCTCTCTACATGTCCGAACCACCTCAACAACCTTTCCTCAGCCCTCTGGACAACAGTTTTGGTAATCCCGCACCTCCTCCTAACTTCCAAACTACGAATTCTCTGCATTATATTCACACCACACATTGCCCTCAGACATGACATCTCCACTGCCTCCAGCCTTCTCCTCGCTGCAACATTCATCACCCATGCTTCACACCCATATAAGAGCGTTGGTAAAATTACTCTCATACATTCCCCTCTTTGCCTCCAAGGACAAAGTTCTTTGTCTCCACAGACTCCTAAGTGCACCGCTCACCCTTTTCCCCTCATCAATTCTATGATTCACCTCATCTTTCATAGACCCATCCGCTGACACGTCCACTCCCAAATATCTGAATATATTCACCTCCTCCATACTCTCTCCCTCCAATCTGATATCCAATCTTTCATCACCCAATCTTTTTGTTATCCTCATAACCTTACTCTTTCCTGTATTCACTTTTAATTTAGATTATGCTGCTCAGTTTTGGTCTCCTTACTACAGGATGGATATAGACTCATTGGAGAATATACAAAGAAGAATGACTAAAATGATTTACTGTGTAAGGAATCTCCCATATGAAGATAGACTAAAGGCCTTAAATCTTCACTCTCTGGAGAGACGTAGAATGAGAGGAGATGTCATTGAGGTGTATAAGTGGATGACGGGCATAAACAAAGGAGATATTAATAAGGTATTGAGGGTGTTGAACCAGGTAAAAACCAGAAATAATGGATTTAAGTTGGATAAATTTAGATTTAGAAAGGACATAGGTAAGTACTGGTTTTCTAACAGAGTTGTGGATGCGTGGAACAATCTTCCCAGTGGGGTGATAGAGGCTAGGACCTTGGGTAGCTTTAAGAAGAGATTGGACAAATATATGAGTGGGAGGGGCTGGGTTTGATTAGTGTCATTGGGTACGGGAGTTAATTCTTGGGTAGCTTTGGGTAGAGGTCGTTTTCATAAGGACCTGCCTTGTATGGGCCAGTAGGCCTTCGGCAGTGTTCCTCCATTCTTATGTTCTTATACCCTACCAAATTCATCCACCAACCTCTGCAACTTCTCTTCAGAATCTCCCAAGAGCACAGTGTCATCAGCAAAGAGCAACTGTGACAACTCCCACTTTATCTTTTAACTCCACACCTTTTGCCAAGACCCTCGCATTTACTTTTCTTACAACCCCATCTCTGTATCAGTCTGTAGTGGAAGGAAGGCGGGGTAGGGGTCGGCCTAGGAAAGGTTGGAGGGAGGGGGTAAAGGAGGTTTTGTGTGCGAGGGGCTTGGACTTCCAGCAGGCATGCGTGAGCGTGTTTGATAGTGAATGGAGACAAATGGTTTTTAATACTTGACGTGCTGTTGGAGTGTGAGCAAAGTAACATTTATGAAGGGGTTCAGGGAAACCGGCAGGCCGGACTTGAGTCCTGGAGATGGGAAGTACAGTGCCTGCACTCTGAAGGAGGGGTGTTAATGTTGCAGTTTAAAAACATTGACGATTTCCACAAACTCGCATTTCTTTATTTTACGTTTTTTATACTTTTTTCTTTGCTTTTCTAATTTTTTTCTTTTCCCAGTATTATTTGGGGCCTGTGACACCAATACTGTATATAATGTATATAAACTCACTGTATTGAACACAATAACCGCACTAAAGTTGTTATAATATTGTTTACCACTTTTGTTTATTACAATAACATGCACAAATATTCCTAGGTAGTAGGTTGGTAAACAGCAACTGCCCAGGGAGGTACTACCGTCCTGCTAAGTGAGTATACAACGAAAACCTGTAATTGTTTTACATGATGGTAGGATTGCTGGTGTCTTTTGTCTGTCTCATAAACATGCAAGATTTCAGGTATATCTTGCTACTTCTACTTGCACTTAGGTCACACTACACATATATGTTCAAGCATATATATACACACCCCTCTGGGTATTCTTCTATTTTCTTTCTAGTTCTTGTTCTTGTTTATTTTCTCTTATCTCCATGGGGAAGTGGAACAGAATTCTTCCTCCGTAAGCCATGCGTGTTGTAAGAGGCGACTAAAATGCCGGGAGCAAGGGGCTAGTAACCCCTTCTCCCGTATAAATTACTAAATTTAAAAAGAGAAACTTTCGTTTTTCTTTTTGGGCCACCCTGGCCGTGGTGGGATACGGCCGGTGTGTTGAAAGAAAGAAAGATGCACAAATCTTGTATAATACTAATGTTCTATCATATATTTACATATGTACAATCACTGGACATGTTTTTAGAACTGTTGCAGCTAGTGGGAACTCCTTGAAACAAGGCACCATGCACAGAGGTACCTTATATTCCTCGCACAAAAAACCGAGTGTCTTTGCGTCTTTGTTGCCATCATTTTGTTTGTGCACAGACAACACATCTTCTTAGAAAATTTCTTCTTAGTTGCAGGAAGCTGTATTTTTAAGTGATCCCCTTTTCCCTCCTAAAACACTTGGTAATCCTAGGAGTTCAAGGATGGTTTTGTATAGCAGTATTATTACCTGGTATTTCATTATGAGTTGTCTGACAACAGACAAACAAAATTCACCATACGGTGGTCTGTTGCCAGTCTTCACTTGGTACATATTATATGCATTGAGCATTGAAATATCCATGAGATGGAAGAAAAGTTTCATGTACCACTTGTAACTCTTACAAACACAATCAACAAAGCCAATCTGCATATCACCTTTGTCAACCAAGCACATGTTTTGTGTATAATCAATCACTGTCGCTCGTTTTCGAATATGTTCATTAGTCACTCTATCAACTTAGCCACTGTCTTGCATTTCGTTATGGTGAATGGTTGTCAACAATGTGACATCTTGTTTGTCATGCCACCATAATGCCATCATATCATTGGCAGTAAACACCTGCACCTCTTCACCACGAGTGCCTGCGTTGAACCTGGGCATGTGTTTACGATTAGAACGCACTATGCCACACACATCTGTCTTGTTCACTCGCAAGAAATCACTGAGTAAAGGGCTTGTGTACCAGTTATCAGTATATAAAGTATGCCCCTTACCAAGATAAGGTGCCATCATGCTTCTCACTACCTCACCTGAGATACCCAATAACATCCTGGAATCTTTCAACGTTTTAGTTCCCGTGTATACAACAATATCCAATACCAGGCCACTGTCACATTCACAGAGTACAAACAACATTATACCAAAGCGTTTCCTCTTGCTCGGTATATACTATTTGAATGACAGTCTACCTTTGAACAAAATCAAAGATTCGTCAAGTACAAGATTCTTGAATGGATAAAAGTACAGTGGACCCCCGCATAACGATCACCTCCCAATGCGACCAATTATGTAAGTGTATTTATGTTAGTGCGTTTGTATGTGTATGTTTGGGGGTCTGAAATGGACTAATCTACTTCACAATATTCCTTATGGGAACAAATTCGGTCAGTACTGGCACCTGAACATACTTCTGGAATGAAAAAATATCGTTAACGGGGATCCACTGTATATGTTGAATTTTTCTTTCAGATACATTAAAACATTTCTAATCTTGTATAACCTGTCACTTCTGTCAGGCCTGGTTTTGTCAGAGAAGTGCAACATACGTAACAGTAAGATAAACTTGTTCACTGGGATGATTTCACTGAAGACCGGGGTAGAAATTAGCCGATCTGTGGACCAGTATGATTTTATATTATGCTTATAGACATGAGGCATAAGCATTATGTTGCAAAAAGCAAATACATTTCTGCAACAGTTGTCTTTTTCCACCGGTGTAGTCTTGACTGTGGTGATATGATAGTATTTGCCATGGTGTACTCAAAATACTTGTTACTTTCCCTGACAATAGTTTCCATCAATGGCTGGTCAAAGAATAGTTCAAAGAATTCCAGTTCATTTGCAGTGTTTCCAAGGGGACAAGTAGGTAGAATTCCACTTTGAGAGTCATCAGAGTGGTGGGGCTTGGGAACAAAATTGGGATTTTGCTGCCAATCCCAGATACGGTTTGCTGGTGGATACTGGACATCATAAACTGGTTGTGCTGGTAGTTGTGGTGGGCTGGTGGCTGACACTCCGCTTTGTCCTTGAACTGAGGAGTCAGCAGCGTGGGTCCCTGCCTGGGCTCGTGAGTCATGCATGGCCATGGCACTGCCATCACCACTACCACCACCTACTGATGCCTGTGGTCTATCCATGCCAAGTGTAGCCACATCATCCTCACTTTCACTGTCTGTTCCTGGTGTAGGGCCACGGGATGTACTCCGTCCCCTGGGCATTTCATAGGGAACACTACCCAAGCACATGCGGCGGCGTATATACTGATGCTTCACTGGTGAATATGTTTCCTCACTATCACTACTCGAATGATCATGAAGAGCAATAAAATCACAATCCACATCACTATCATCATCATTACTGAAGTCAGAGGCCTGGCCATGCGAAAATAATAGTTTTCTCTTGTGATGAGGTACAACTGAACGTGACTGAGGCGTGCCCACACCAGAGGTAGAAGGTTGAGGATCGTCAGGGTTTTCTGCACTATTATCGATATCCTGGTCATTCCTTTCAGTCACTAACTGATCAAAGCCAAAGAATTCATCGTCATTTCCACTTCCATCAGAGTCAGAACTATCAGATAGGAAGAGGAGAGTCCCAATTTTCCTTGGAGTGAGAGCTGCCTTGCGACGAGGCATGGTGAGCATAGGTAGCTGAGCCGGCGTTCCCACAATGCTATGCGGACGCCTAGAATTTTTGTTTATGGCGCGCACACACCACGCAGACCCATTCTCTCACATGTAGACCTACCAGCCTTTTCGCGCTAAATTTGATGCCGCTAGAATTTTGGTGTAGATCTACGGTTTGGACCCTGAACGTAAAGCCGTAGATCTACGGCACGGACCCTGAAAGGGTTAAGGGGGGATCCTTATCATGGTAAAGAGGCTATTGGTCTGAGGAATTGGACCTTTTTGGTTTTCTTCCTCTGACCGAACCTAATTACCCCCCCAATTCTCCCTTCCCTATCCTATCCTCCTCAACCCTTCCCCCTTCCTCCCGCCTCCCAACCCTCCCCTCTCCCTGGCCCATTTGTAGTCTCTGGGGTCCTCCCCTCTGGCATTACGGTTTTCTAGGTAGGGGGTGGTGTGCTGGGGTTCATCCCACTCCATGGAGTCTCTTGGGGGTGATGTAGTTTGCCATGGAATCTGAATTGTCTGGAGGTGCCGTGCTCCCTTCCCGGATTTCCGAGAAGTGGGCGGGGTGTCCTGCAGATGATGGGTGTATCTCCAGAGGCTGCCTGTTGGTTCTGGGAGGTGACAACTGAAGGAGGTATGCTTTGTGGTGGGTTTCTGACCACCCTTTCTTTTGTCCTCAGAGGTGGCTCAGTAGATGTGAGGTTGCCATCCCAGAGTGCCAGTTTACTTATGTGAAGGGTAGGGTATGACATGGGTTCCACGCTGCATCTGCACTGCTCGTGGGCTCGAGGCCCTCTTGGATGAGGGGACGAACTTGTGGCCCTCTTTTTTTTTTTTTTTTTTTTTTTTTTTTTCTTTATAATAACAAGAAAGAAGCACCACTATCATGGAGTCTTCGTTCTGTGATAACCCTCCTCCTCCTCCCAGGCCCCTTTCTGTTCCCACATCCTGTTCCGACCTGGCTTCGTTATTGGATCATTCTCTAGACTTTTCATACCCCTGTACTTTCTGTTGGTAATGCTACGTCACCTGCTCCAAGTGCTGAGGCGCCACCCATTTCTGTTAATGCCTCTGCCTTTTGTATGCCTTTAACAATGACAGCTTCCCCGAATACAGTTCAATGGTTTTTGGATCACCCACCTCCCTCAGGTCGGACCGCCCGCGGTACTACTCCTAAACATTCCAGACAACCCACTGACAATGGTTCTTTGATGTCTGCCCAAAAACGACCTACGTGACACCCACTTCCTTCGCGCACAATGTTGACAAGTACGCAATGGACTAAATTCTTTTCCCTACATCCGACATCTCCAACTGATTATCTTTCTGATCATAGTAGTATTGGTAAAGCTCTTTTTCGACACGTTGGCCAAAATATATCATTTAATGCTCTTCAAAACGGTATGGATGTTACAGTTCAGAATTCAGAACAGGCTCATGATCTTTCCCATATAACTTCCATAGATAAGATTCCATTCACATTTCATAAGCACGCTACTCTCAATTCTTGCAGTGGTACAGTGGTTTTACTGCGTACCATTGTACAGAGTGATTTTCTGTCTTGCGGCGATGATATTAGAGCAATTAGCCCTTCAGGACCTTCCTATTCGCAAATTGGATACATACGTCCTGCCCGCTCATGGCAGAGGCGCTTTTCCAGTAACATCGCCTACTTAACATTTGACTGCCATAAACTACCATCCTGTGTTTATAATGCAGGCCATCGCCTAGAAATCTAACATCAAAATCGACTAATGGTTCTCTTTGGCGTCAAAATATTGGCTCTACCAACGCTGAAAAACTCGTCTAAAGGCTTTCATCCCGAATGTGTCCATGCACACCGAGTGGGCCCAGCCACTCCAAGACTCCGTGTATAGCCAATGTGCCATTGTTTACAAGCCATTGTAGTCGATTCCATGCGTACATGCAATATATTTTGTATTATTCCATTGTTTTTAGTGCTTGTAACTGCTAAATAATCCACCATGGGCCCAAAGAAAGTTTCTAGTGCCAGCCCTGTGATAAAGAAGGAAAGAAACAATAAAATTCAAGGAAAAACTTGTAGCAAAGTACTAAAGTAGAGGAGGAAGAGAGAGGGGAGAATGTGCCTTCTGCAGTAATTCAGGTGATTCTACATACGTACGATACTTAAATAGCAGGGATCGATAAAGGCTATAGTGCCAGCCAGCAGTAAAGTGTAGAATTAAAAAGTGTAGCAAATAAATTCAGCGAGTAAGCGAAGAAAAAACGGCACGAAAGTAACTCTTCAGTGTTGTTGGATGTGTGTATATCCGCTGAACATACACCGGCCTGCTATCTTCCACTACCCTAAACCTCTGCCAGCATCTCCTCCATCAAACTAATTAAACTAACATCTCCTCCAAGGTAAGTGTAAATGTAAAAGTGTAAGCATAAAAGTAAATGTAAGTGTAAATATAAAAGGACCCCAATGGAAATACGTAAGTCACTCTGACTTTTTTGTGTTATCCTAGGTACTTTACACATATGCTGCTATGTATGATAATCTATGTAACTGTATTTGTGTATACTTGAATAAACTTATTTATAAATTAAAATTTAAATATTCCTTATAAATTAAAATTTAAATATTTCTTATTTATAAATTAAAATGTAAATCTTTCTTAATTATAAATTACATACATTGTTTAAGTGTGATGGTGTTGGTGGCAAAAGCCTCCACCACCACCAACACAGCTTCTCTCAGTGGCAGTCCTTAAACCCAACAACAACGCTTACACCATTTACTCCTTTCATACATTATGACATATTTTATTCATTCTAGAATATATATCATGTTTCTGTGTTATTAATATTGTTTATAATGTCATATTAGATGAATTGTTATAGATAAACCGTAGAGATGATAGTCGCGTCATATTGCATCATAAACTTGCCTTCCTCTTGCCTCCTTGCGTTTTCTCTTAGTGTACCAGTGACGCCCCTACTTTTCACTGGGGGTATGTTGCATCGCCTGCCAAGTCTTTTGCTTTCGTATGGAGTGATTGCTGTGTGCATATTAGGGACCAATCCCTCCAGAATCTTCCAGGTGTAGATTATGATATATCTCTCTCACCTGTACTCTAGTGAGTACAAGTCAAGTGCTTCCAGGCATTCCCAGTAGTTAAGGTGTTTGATGGAACTTATACGTGCAGTAAAGGTTCTCTGTACATTCTCTAGTTATGCAATTTCACCTGCCTTGAATAGGGATGTTATTTTTTTTTTTTATTAACACAGTGGCCGATTCCCACCAAGGCAGGGTGGCCCGAAAAAGAAAAACTTTTACCTTCATTCACTCCATCACTGTCTTGCCAGAAGGGTACTTTACACTACAGTTTTTAAACTGCAACATTAACACCCCTCCTTCAGAGTGCAGGCACTGTACTTCCCATCTCCAGGACTCAAGTCCGGCCTGCCAGTTTCCCTGAATCCCTTCATAAATGTTACTTTGCTCACACTCCAACAGCACATCAAGCATTAAAAAACATTTGTCTCCATTTATTTCTATCAAACACGCTCACGCACAGTGCAAGAGCACAGTGTCATCAGCAAAGAGCAACTGTGACAACTCCCACTTTATGTGTGATTCTTTATCTTTTAACTCCACGCCTTTTGTCAAGACCCTCGCATTTACTTCTCTTACAACCCCATCTATAAATATATTAAAACAACCACGG
>NW_026476151.1:0-10414 GCF_026875155.1 Cherax quadricarinatus
TAAAGTTAAAAAAAACTCACCCCTGGAGCACACATAATGCCCCAAAAGAAGATAGAAGAAGGACCCAGAGGTCCTGTCAGCTTGAAGGTCAGCCACAGAGAGAGAGTGAGAGAGAGGGAGAGGGAGAGAGAGGAGCCTAGCTAAGCTCCTCCCACCAAAACAAAAGACTGTTGCCAAGCACAATTCTCCAGTTACCACAATTCTACTATACCTTATTTTACTGTTACAAAAAGAAATACAACTTTGTAAACTACTTGTTTAAATTGTGTGTGTGTGTCTATAGTATAACCTATTATATTGAGAAAAAAGGCTTGACCCAGCTGTCTCTCAGTCATAAGGTTGATCAGCCCTTATGACATTTAGAACTGAGTCCCCATCAATTCAATATAATTAGGTATTCCAGAGTAACTGTTACTTATAAATACATGTTGGGCCCTATCTCTGCGTCATACACGCCTTCTCTACCGTGTCACACGACACCTTATCCCTCTGTTTTCCGTTTCTCTCGCGGCATCTGACACTTTCAACACACAAACTGGGTTGTAATAAAGTTGGTAGAATTACCGACAATATGTAAATTAAAAGGACACAAGTGCAACTAATGTGACATTTATTGTGGCAACGTTTCGCTCTCCAGGAGCTTTATCAAGCCATTACAAACAATACATGGACACAGAGGGTATATAAAGGCTCAGAGTGAGTGAATACTAGTGAGGTACCATTTCGATGTTCACTAGTGGTAGTAGTAGTAGTAGTAGTAGTAGTAGTAGTAGTGGTAGTGCCAAAAGTAATACAATATGGTAGAGCAATTAATTTGTACATGAGTAAAAGGATATAAAAGCTATTTACTTGGGTAACATAAAAATAGGTTGGACAAATATAAACTGGAATGAGGCAGCTTGTTTCAGTGTTCACTCTCTGTGCTTTGTGTAGTATAACAGGAGAGACTATGTGATGGCAGGGTTTACTGTTTTCAGGAGGATTCTTGCTAAGACTTCGGAGATGGTGAAGCTGCCGTTGTTTTGTTTAATTGTATTCGAAACAGCGATCAGTGCTGATTCAAGGCACTTGCGTGTACTTACATTCACCAAACATTCACTGAGTTACAATTTCCTTCTTTTTTCATCAAAGACTGCAAGAAAAGAGCTCTTCAGATCATCAATTCTCCACGCATCAACACCGCTCCCAACAAAGTTATAATTCTTCCCAACAGCCAGGTTGCACTAAACGTCTCAAAAGTACTTTCACAAGCTAACACCAGAGTCGCCATCGTTTTCTACCACTTCAATAAAGGATCTAACCAGGACAAAACCCAAGCACCACGAACCAGTCAATGCAGGAGTTTACACTATACCCTGTGGAGGCTGTGACAAGATCTACGTAGGTGAAACAGCAAGAAACCTCGACAAACCCGCCTCAATGAACACATATACGCATGTAGGAACGACAACTTAAACAACGCCTGTGTACAACACCGAAATTCCACCAATCATCTTATGAAATTCAGAGACGCCCCAATTAGTGATAAAAGAAACTAATTTCCGCACACGCAAATGCCTTGAATCAGCACTGATCGCTGTTTCGAATACAATTAAACAAAACAACGGCAGCTTCACCATCTCCGAAGTCTTGGGCAAGAATCCTCCTGAAAACAGTAAACCCTGCCATCACATAGTCTCCCCTGTTATAACTACACAAAGCACAGAGAGTGAACACTGAAACAAGCTGCCTCATTCCAGTTTATATTTGTCCAACCTATTTTTATTGTTACCCAAGTAATAGCTTTTATATCCTTTTACTCATGTACAATTAATTGCTCTACCATATTGTATTACTTTTGGCACTACCACTACTACTACTACTACTACTACTACTTGCTACCACTAGTGAACATCGAAATGGTACCTCACTAGTATTCACCTCACTCTGAGCCTTTATATACCCTCTGTGTCCATGTATTGTTTGTAATGGCTTGATAAAGCTCCTGGAGAGCGAAACGTTGCCACAATAAATGTCACATTAGTTGCACTTGTGTCCTTTTACTTTACACAAACTGGGTTACACGACAGTTCACCCCACTACACAGGGTACAATGTTCCTGACACTACCGTGTTACACTCAGTCATACTACACTATTTACACGGAGTTTCAGTATTATAACACTTTACTGTGTCACTTTACTGTGTCATGACGCGCATTTCTCCTCCGTGACACATGACAACCCTTGTCCTGTTTGACGCCTCCTTCTCTCTGTATCACACACACCCGTTTCTCTGTGCACACGACACTTCTTTATCTCTACGTGTCACACGACACCCTTGTCCTCCTGCATCACACACACCTACTCTACTGTTCACACACACCCTTATGGTCTCTTGCGTCACACACACTGCTCTAGCTTTCAACACGACACTCTTATCTTTTCATCTGTTATAACACTCAACCGCATAGCGTTTTTATTTCTTCAGAGGCCACTGTCACATGACATTATACAACACGTCAGCATGACTTGGCCCACATATGACTAGAGTCGGTGGTGGAGTCCGAAGACATCACCTTACAATTGTACTCCTTGAGGTAGTCTTGTAATACTCTCTAAGGCCAGTAGATGTCCAACCGTAAAGGTGGTCTCGTGAGTACTGTCCTACTGCCTCTAAACCAGTTGATAACACCGTAGGGCCTGAGATAGATTAGATAGATTTTGCCACCGAAAGTGCTATTTATTGTGCACTCCATAACCATCCTGGTTTGACGGTAGAGCGGAGAGCATATGGATACACAAAGGAGCCAGGAACTACAGGCCTCAAAGGGTTAACAGAAATACACATATAGGATTTATATCTCCATATCTATAGTTTACTTATTTGTTACAAGCAAAATTAGGAAAGTTGCATAGTATATCTGGTTATCTTATTCTTCCATTAATAAGATATCTTACATGTCACATAGGTTATTATCCTGAGTCGCGGGCCTCTGTATTCCTCAATAAAGTGGACAATACACATAGTGTTCAAGAGAGTGACCCATAATGCCTGATCAAAATTACATTTATTTGGATCATCATCTGTGTGTCATTTCCCAAACTGCCAGAAGTACTTGCAACCCAAGCCTAAGCCCTGCCACTACAACATCAGTCAGTCTGTTCACATGCACGTTGCTCCATAAAACATACTTATCTATGTGTCATGTTATCATAGTGAGGGTTAAAGATCTACTCAGGGCTTCTAACTGCAATTCTATAACAATACATATTTCATTATTTACTTCTCTCCTAATATTATACCTAATGCTAGACACAGTATTATACCAAAGTTATATTCCTACATTCTCCTTCTGGGTATTTCCTCTTGGCTAACATATCAACTTGTCATGAAGGAGTAATCCGCAATGTGTGTGGGATCCATAGCAATTGAACATTAATTCACTTTGTCCGTAAATTTTTGAGTATCTATACTGGCCTTCTCCATTGCATGTTGTTGCGATCATTATATAGCCAAGAAGCCTTCAATGATGACATAGAACAGTAATGAATGATAAGTCAAGCTCAGTGGTCAAGGTTAGCTTTAGCGTCATAGGAATTGCAAACAATACCAGTTTGCAGGTAGACACCCAGATTGTTATAATCTATGCTAACTCAACAAAATTTATTATCGTTTTTAAACAAGAGCAAACAAGAGCAATCACCCCTGCAGAAGACTCCTGTTTAGATCCATCAGTATATAACTAGTGATAACTATATTACTACTCCAGCTAGGTTAGAAATTTTCTTTTTTGACGTTTCTCTAACAAGAGAATTAAGGAAAGGATTACTAGCAATCTGACTTCTTGGAGGGACTTGCAAGTATGATGATATTTAATTGAACACATCTTCCACGAGGGGTGAAAAATGCTCTTGTTGACCTACAAGTGATACTGTTTCATGCCAGTTTATAAAACTTAATGTAATTGCGCAAACGTTTCACAATCCATTTTAGATTTGTGCAGTGTATTTACCTCTAGACACTTGTAAGAGTTCATTGTGACCGTGTCTGGTTCGTTTCTCACATTCTCATAACCGAGAACAGTGATTAATCTCAATGACTCCTATCACTGGTAACTTAGAAATACCAAGCTCCTCTCATGTTAAAACTTTGAATGATCTGGGACAGCCAAAGAATAATCCTGAAGCTTCATTTTGCTTTAACTCCAGGGATGGAACAACTTTTCTACTAATATAAACATGGACAGCATTAATCAGTAAGGGACCTAACATAGCTATGACATCATTCTTCTCAACGATTCTCGACATTAGCACCATGTTGGGGATGTACCAGCAACAGCTTATGAGAGAGAGCATTATAGTGCCTAGTTCTTATGCATTACTTTTAGGTTGTGGTATAGTGATTTGTTAAAGAGGTACATCTACACCAATATATCTGTAAGTTTCTTAAACGTAGCTCTAAAGATTTCACCCTGCAAATAAATGGGGGGTATGTCGTATTGCTCGTTATATCTTGATTTAGAGGAAGATATTATAGCCTAGTCGAATTACAAATTGCTTGAACTTCATTAAGACTATTCATCTTCTTATGCACCTGTTGTATGGATCATGATATCATCGAGCAATAGCTTATAGCTATATGTTTAGTGAGGCAGGTAGAGCATTTAGGAGACAGCATTAAATCAGATATAAATAGCATGGGACTAAGAACCTCTCCCTGCGGTGTACCGAAAATACATTTTCTTTTGAATCACATTCAGAAGCCCATGCTAAAGACACGAGATACTCTGTTTGACAGTATCCTAGATTGATCGCAGCATAATTAAGCTACCACCAATATTTCATTTGTGCTAGTTCATGTAGTAAAACGGTTCTGTTCGCTAATATCAAATGCAGATTTTAGATCAAGAAAGTGGTAAAAACTATTAGTGTGTGCATTAGAAAGTGGAAATACCAGTTCTGCAACACTTTTACTTTCTCATGAACCCATATAGGTAGGGGAAAGTGTTGTGTCTGATTCTGTAGTACATCTGCTAAGTATCATTCTTCATAGGTTTTACAAAGACCACTAGTAAGAGAACGGCATAAATATATCAGGCTGTATGGGGCTTAGGGAATAGGCACAATGAGACTATTGGTCCATAAGATAGGAAGAACGCCCTCAATGTAACTGAGATTATACAGTGCCAACAACGGTTGTTCAGGCACGTGTCTTAGAGTGTCTGAAATATCATAAGGTTATACTAGCCTCTCCAGGAGCAGTTGATCGCCTTCATTAATGCATTAATCTAATTCATACTCGTAAAGAGGCAATCACTCTCATCAGTATTTTGGCTCATAAAATTTCTCATCAGTTTCAACATTTCTACAGAAAGTACTCTCTAAATTTTTTCTAATATGAATGGAAGGTTTTCATGCTTGATGTTTTGGACCATCATTTATGAGTCATTGCTTTTCACGATGAAAGGGATGAGCAACAATGCAGACCTTTTCCTGTTATTTTATTTATACCTTTCCAAGCCAAACTTAAAGGGGTGGACCTATTTAATCCACTAACAAGACTGTTTCCCATTCCTGTTGCCTAAGTTCTTGCTATCTATTCCCTGCATTTGTTAGTGCCGCTTGGAAAGTTTTCTGAAAAGGCAGTCTAGGTTCCTACACCTACATTCACGGTATGCATAAATACCCAGTCCCCTCCTAGCTGCATGTGTTAGATTGTGAAGCCTGTGGATCATTATAGTATTTTAACATTGGTTATTTTATTGTTTATTTATTAGAGGAGGGTCTTTGTTTTCCTATCCTGCACACATGATCTGTGAAACACCCTCGAATAGTGGTGATAGAAATCATCATTAAATTTTTGTGTGCCAATGGGCTTGTAATTCTTATACCATTTGAACCAAGTGGTTATAAAGGTGTCCTCTTTGTTCGGTGGTTTGAGATAAGTTTCCTCCTTCTGTATTTAGCTCCTTGATTGCTGGAAATGAGATCAAAATTGACAGCTTTAGTCCTTGGGAAGTGAATCAGAAATAGAATAACTACCCAAAAAACCTAATAAAAAAAATTGAACAGAGTCCTGCATCGTAAATATGTATTATTAAAATCCAAGACACAATCTAGTATGCCACCATATACGTGAGTAGGCTCAGTAGTGCCACAATTCGAACATATCATGCTCATTTGTAGGCAATATTCACTAGATTAGTTCCATTGGAGTTAGTTATAGACCCACCAATATTATTATGTCTGTCATTACAATCTCCAAGAATGATGGTAGGTTTCACTATTGATGCGATCTGGTAAGCATAGGTCGAAGCTGGATCGCTGGGGCATAGAGATTAAAACTGTTTATGGAAATATCGCCTCATATACTGTTGACACCATGATACTACATGTAACTCGACTCTGCAAGAAAGTAGTGAATGTTGCAAGTTCTTTCTGACATATACATCACACACAAGTTTGTGACCTAGTTTATAAGCTGCATATCCAGGCAAGTTTTGGTGAGGTTCTCCATCTTTCAAATCTCATTCCTGCAAACACGGATACATCAATATATCTTGGTTGCATTGTAATGATTTCTTATTTTCAATATGATGTAAGTCAGGCAACCGCATTCCTGATGGAAGCAATGTTCTCATGAAAAAGATTCTTCAGTAATTTATTCTTTGAAGTGAGTTATTACAATCTCTTGCTCATAAAGATTGTAAAACTATGTATGCTTTGACAAGTGTGCAGACAACTTAAGAGCAAATAGCATAGTTTGTAGTCCTTTATCTCACGACCTTTATTTTTAAAGCATTTTCGCATCTTACAGCCAGGTAAAAGGCAAGTTTTGAAAGGTAAAGAGTCATGGGCTTCTTTCCTACAATTGGCTGGAAAAACTGAAAACGGAGGATTGCTGCACTTTTCTGACAAATCATCACCATGCTCAAGACATGCATCCTGATTACATATATTTATTAACATCTCAGGATCTGTTCAACGATCTCAATTTTTTCTGGAATTTGTTATAATATGAGGAAGGCCAGCGAACCAATGCCTCTCCGGAGGATGCTCACTTCTGACATAGTGCTATCTTTAAACACCTATCACCTTAACAGGTACCATTAATTCTGCTTACATAACACACTAAGTTTGCGGAGTTCAACTGGGGGGGGGGAATCGGCCGTCAAGTAACTGAGGCCATCATACTCAGTGAGCTGCTGGTGAGCGCTTCTTCTAAACCAGTAAAGCCAGTAAATAAATACCATATGATGTGCCAGTAGAATGCTCTCTACTGCCAGTAGATGTATACCGAAGGTGTTCTCAAAAATACTGCGGTCCAAACCGGCTCAGCAGTCCCAAATTAGGTTTGGATGACGTACCCTTGTACTCCCGGAACGGCAGGTTAACAATTTAACCCGCTAGTCTGAGGCAGGAGCCGCAACAGCTTTGCAACTTTTAGGAGTAAGGAAGGGACCTTCCCCATCATGGACAAAGTAGTTTCTGGCTGCAGTCTTACGATGGATCATCACGAGGAGGCGGGCTGGCATCACACTCCATGAAGAATCCACGTTACTCTGCTGCAGTCTTAGGAGTAAGTGAATCCTTCCCCAGCATGGCCATTAGGGATGCTGCAGCCTCAGGAAGTATGAAGGATCTTCCCAGCATGGACCCAGTAGGGTCTACTGCAGTCTCAGGAAAAAGTTTTTGATCCTTCCCGTCAGACCAGTAGCGTTCTGAACAATCTTGGGGGAGGAGCAAGTTGCATCTTTCCCACATGGTCCCTTGGTCTGCTGCAGTCTTAGGATTAAGTTGGAACTTCACAGCATGGGCCAGTACGTCTGCCTCAGTCTTAGGAAAAAGTTGGATCATCCCAGCATTAGCCAGTAATCCTGCTGCAGTCTTAAAAGCAAGTTGGATTTTCCCAGCAAGGGCCAGTAGGTCTGCTGCAGCCTTAGGAGTACGTTGGATCTTCCCAGAATGGGCCAGTAGGTCTGCTGCAGTCTTAGGAGAAAATTGGATCTTCCCAGCATGGGCCAGTAGGTCTGCTGCAGTCTTAGGAGTAAGTTCGATCATCCCCTCATGGGTCAGTAGGACTGCTGCAGTCTAAGGAGTGAGTTGGATCTTCCCGATATGGGCCAGGAGGTCTGCTACAGTCTTAGGAGTAAGTTCGATCACCCAAGCATGGGCCAGTACGTCTGCTGCAGTCTTAGGCGTTAGTTGGATCATCCCAGCATGGACCAGTAGATCTGAGGGATTCTTAGGAGTAAGATCGACCTTCCCAACATGGAACAGTAGGTCTTCTGCAGACCTAGTAGTAAGTTGGATTTTCCCAGCATGGGCCAGTAGGTCTGGTGTAGTCTTAGGAGAAAGTTTGATCTTCGAAGCATGGGACAGTAGGTCTCCTTCAGTCTTAGGAGTAAGTTGGATCATCCCAGCATGGACCAGTATGTTGCTGCAGTCTTAGGAGTAAGTTGGTTCTTCCCTCATGGGCCAGTAAGTTTGCTGCAGTCTTAGGAGTAATTTGGATCTTACCAGCATGGGCCAGTGTTTCTGCTGAAGTCTTACAAGTAAGTTGGATCTTTCCAGCATTTGCAGGTAGGTGTGCTGCAGTCTTAGGAGTAAGTTGGATCTTCCCAGCATGGGGGAACAGTTCTGCTGGAGTCTTAGGAGAAAGTTGGATCTTCACAGCATGGGCCAGTAAGTCTGCAGCAGTCTTAGGGGTTATTTGGATGTTCCCAGCATTGACCAGGAAGTCTGTTGCAGACTTAGGAGTAAGTTGGATCTTCCAAGCAATGGGCCAGTAGATCTGCTGCAGTCTTAGGAGTAAGTAGGATCTTCCCAGCACGGGCCAGTAGGTCTGGTGCAGTCTTAGGAGTAAGCTGAATCTTCCTAGCATGGACCATAAGTTCAGCTGGACCCTTAGGAGTTAATTGGATCTTACCAGCATTGGATACTTTGTCTGCTGCAGTCTTAGGACAAAGCTGGATCTTCCCAGCAAGGCCCAGTAGATCTGCTGCTGTCTTAGGAGTATATTGAATCTTCCCAGCAAAGGCCAGTAGATCTGTTGCTGTCTTAGGAGTAAGTTGGATCTTCTCAACAAGGGCTAATAGGTCTGCTGCAGTTTTCAGGAGTATCTTGGGTCTTCCCAGCAAGGGCCAGAAGGTCTGTTGCATGCTACAGTCTTAGGAGTAAGTTCGATCTTCCCAGCATGGGCCAGTAGGTCTGCTTTAGTCTTAAGAGTAAGTAGGATCTTCCCAGGATGGACCAATATGTCTGCTGCAGTCTTAGAAGTAAGTTGGTTTTTCACAGCATTGGCCAGTAGGTCTGCTGCAGACTTAGGAATAATTGGATCTTTCCAGCCTGGGACAGTAGGTCTGTTGCAGTCTTAGGAGTAAGTTGGATCTTCCCAGCATGGGCCAGTAGGTCTGCTGCAGTCATAGGAGTAAGTTCGATCATCCCCTCGTGGGTCAGTAGGACTGCTGCAGTCTAAGGAGTGAGTTGGATCTTCCCAATATGGGCCAGGAGGTCTGCTACAGTCTTAGGAGTAAGTTCGATCATCCAAGGATGGGCCAGTACGTCTGCTGCAGTCTTAGGCGTTAGGTGGATCATCCCAGCATAGACCAGTAGGTCTGAGGGATTCTTAGGAATAAGATCGATCTTCCCAACATGGGACAGTAGGTCTTCTGCAGACTTAGTAGTAAGTTGGATTTTCCCAGCATGGGCCAGTAGGTCAGGTGTAGTCTTAGGAGAACGTTTGATCTTCAAAGCATGGGACAGTAGGTCTGCTTCAGTCTTAGGAGTAAATCGGATCATCCCAGCATGGACCAGTATGTTTGCTGCAGTCTTAGGAGCAAGTTGGTTCTTCCCTCATAGGCCAGTAAGTTTGCTGCAGTCTTTGGAGTAATTTGGATCTTCCCCGCATGGGCCAGGAGGTCTGCTACAGTCTTAGGAGTAAGTTCGATCATCCAAGCATGGGCCAGTACGTCTGCTGCAGTCTTAGGCTTTAGGTGGATCATCCCAGCATGGACCAGTAGGTCTGAGGGATTCTTAGGAGTAAGATCGATCTTCCCAACATGGGACAGTAGGTCTTCTGCAGACTTAGTAGTTAATTTGGATTTTCCCAGCATGGGCCAGTAGGTCTGGTGTAGTCTTAGGAGAACGTTTGATCTTCGAAGCATGGGACAGTAGGTCTGCTTCAGTCTTAGGAGTAAGTTGGATCATCCCAGCATGGGCCAGTATGTTTGCTGCAGTCTTAGGAGTAAGTTGGTTCTTCCCTCATGGGCCAGTAAGTTTGCTGCAGTCTTTGGAGTAATTTGGATCTTCCCAGCATGGGCCAGTGTTTCTGCTGAAGTCTTACAAGTAGTTGGATCTTTCCAGCATTTTCATAGGGGTGCTGCGCTTAGGAGTAAGTTGGTCTTCCCGCATGGGGGGAACAGTTCTGGGCTG
>NW_026476152.1:0-10354 GCF_026875155.1 Cherax quadricarinatus
AAATAAATTTCTGGGTCACGTAGTACTCAGAATGGCATAAAGATGGACGAGTCTAAAATCTCGGCCGTGCAGAAATTCCCCAGACCCATGACGGCGGATGCAGTCCGGTCCTTCATAGGCCTGGCGGGTTTCTACCGCACCTTCATCGCAGGTTTCTCCACCATTGCTGCACCCCTGACACGCTTACTCAAGAAGGATGCCCCTTTTGAGTGGACATGTGATCAGGAACGAGCTTTCGTCATTCTTAAGAACAAGTTAACAGTCTTGTCACAGGAATCTAATGGGAAGCAACAGCCTATTGCCTATGCTAGCCGTGTCCTTACTAAAGCGGAAGTCAATTATTCAGTGACAGAGCTAGAAGCTTTAGCCATTGTATGGGCCCTGAGTCATTTTCGGGATATCATCTATCATTATCCTATCAAGATTTACACAGATCATTTACCCTTATTGGCCCTTTTTGCGAATAAGAACCTCTCGAGAAAGCATGCTCGGTGGTCGCTCACGTTCAATGACTACAACCCTGAAATTTGCTATGTCCCAGGTAAGCAAAATGTTGTAGCTGATGCCCTGTCGAGACATATAGCATTCGTGAGTGTCGGCAATTCGTTCTCTGTTGAGGATCTCGAGAGAGCCCAACGACAGGACCCTGTGTGGTCTCCAGTCCTTCGTTTCCTGACCAAGGAGGACGTTGACTTACAGGTCAAGTCTCCCGTTCCACTGAAGGATTTGGTGGTCAACCAAGGAGTACTGTGCCGTGTTGCACAGCTGGTGGACCCCGGCAGAACCATATACCAACTGGTGATACCAGAGTCCATGATACCAGCTACTCTTAGGTTGATCCACAATGTCCCAGGTGTAGCGCACCCCGGGAAGGACCGCAGTATCAAATAGGCACGAATGAAATATTTCTGGCCTAAGATGGCAGCGGACATTGCCAAGCATGTACACCAGTGTGTTGTTTGCCTACAGCACAAGGGTACCATTACAGGCCCTAACCCCATTCTAAAGTATCCCATTACAAAGGAGCCCTGGGAGAGAACTTCTGTCGACCTGTTGACGAACTTCTCGACCTCGGAGAAGGGAAATAAGCACCTGCTTGTAATGGCAGATAACTTGACGCGGTACAGTGAATTAGTACCCATTCCTGATAAAACCGCCGAAACGGTCGCTAGTGCTTTCCGTGAGCATGTTGTTCTTCGTCATACTTGCCCACGTGTCCTTCTGTCAGACAATGGGTCTGAGTTTATAAATGGCATAATGCAGGATCTTTGCTCCAGATTTCAACATTCATCAAGCGCCAGTAGCTCCACGCCACCCTGCGAGTAATGGTCTTGCTGAACGTACAAATCGCAAAGTCCTGGAGGTGCTCAGAGTAACCGTTAACCCAAGTTGTACTACATGGGATGAGGCTATCCCAGATGTTCAGTGTACATTAAATTCCTCCCTCAACAGCTCGATCGGTGAGACACCTCATTTTGCTTTGTATGGCTATGACAAGCGCTTACCATATGAAATTTGTTTGCTCCACCTAGACCTACTTACGATACTGATAACCCCAGTGTAGTAAAGATGAGGACAACGCAGCTTGTCTTCCAGCGGGTACAGAGAACCTTATGAAAGCTACTGATAGGTTCACGTCTGAGCGCAATGCCCGCGCCAAGGAAAGCAAAGTGGAACCAGGTTGCAAAGTTATGTTGCTCACCCAGTGCAGACCCCAGGTATGCACAACTTGTCCCAAAGTTTGTGGGTCCTTACCGTGTCCTACGACAGCTCCGTGGCAATAAGTTCGAGGTGAGGGAGATTGTACGGGAACTATCAAGGAAGCCCACCTTGATCACATAAGTATGGGGGCCCATTGAGGCCGAAGCAGAGCTGGGCGCGTGCGTTGCAACGCCACGATCAGACTAATTAAGGGACAAACCGCCCACCCTTCTCCCACTACTCTGGTAGGGAAGAGGGCCCCAGTAAGGCCCCATACTTATGGCCTGCGCCCCGGGGAAAACAGTACGTTTCTTGACATTGACGACCACTACTTGTCGACCCTACGCTAGTTAGCAATTGTTTGCTTGCGAAAGGGGTAAAATGCAACAATTTGTATAGCGTCATAATGGAGTCAGGGTGGCAACATCATGAAATTTATTAAATACTTTTAGAAGGGTCCCCGATGTAATAATTTCCCATGATATAGTATTTTTGTACGTATGGCACCGTGTTTTTTTTAACAAAAGGAAAAAAAAAAAACCTGTATTAGGCAGGGCAGGTTTCCCCCGAGTCACTGTACACCTTAGGAAATGCTATGTCAGCATTGTTTGCGGGGTGGGGGGGCAACAACGTTGTAGACGAGTGGTCAACTGATTTTACCCTGCGGAAAACCTTATATAAAGAAATTTTGTTCCAGTGCGACGTTCCCGGGGCTCCTCCTCGATGAAAAAGCGCGGGCAAAACCCGTTTTTTCTTCCCCTGGGGGGAAGTTTTTTTTTGCCTGTTCATTTTATCCTTTTTTTTTTTACTAGTAAGCGAAGCCATCCCTCTGGGGGGAGCTGTGACGTAATTCCCTTTTTACCCACGGGCCCACCGTTTGTCCCCGTCGGGACCGCGCGTAGGGGGCCGAGCATATTAGACAGCCTGTACTGTCGCACAGACAGCCCCTGCTGTCTGCCACTTAGTTTATATTTCGCGCCACTCAGGTGCTGCCCCCGTACCAGGCCTCTAGGGAGGGACGCCAGCCTGCTGGCCCAGCCTCTCCCCCACTCTAGGGCCGACCGACTTGACAGAACAAATCTCCCCCTTTTCCCCGGGTGGCTTGCGGGCACTCCCTCACACTGCCCTTGTGTACTCCCCTCCACCCAATTAAAAACCAAACTAGTCCCCGGCCCTATCATTGCTACCTACGCTACCCCATCGGCACAAACCCTTGTTTAGCAAAAAAAGAAAAAACAGGCATTGGAATTTTGGGATGTGTGTTTTGGGTTTAAATTGGTTTTATTGGGGTAGTCTGGTTGGGGAGGGGTTCGTAGGTGGTTGTGAGGGAGCTGTATTTTATCTTCCTCCTGATTTTGGGTTCTCCTGTCCATCTCCATCCTCACCTCCCTTCTTCTTCTGATGATGACCAGAGCTTTGGTAAGATGGGTAAGGAAGAAGGATGGGTAAGGATGGAAATATTGGAAAAGGGTTGGAGGGGGGGAGAGGTAGGATATAAAAGGTAAGTGGCCCAACCACTTTGGTGCAATTTAAAAAGTGTATGTGAATTGATAAGATATTCTTAAAGGGGTATAATACTAACCCATCAGAGTCACATAGATATAATAGGTATATAAGTACATGACTCTGAATTGGTAGTAGGCAACTGAATTGGTAGAAAGGCAATAATTTTCTGGCCAGTTTATAAGTTCGTGACAATAGCTTCTTAATGGTGGTGTCCAACAATAGTCAATAGCATAATTTTACATTAGAAAGTTATTTAAGATGTCTCCCTAGTTGGGGGCGATGATTTTCTCAGTATACATAGAAGGTTCTGGTGGTATCCAATCTTCTTCATCAGTAAGTTGCTCAAAATCATGGGTCGAGGTAATACATCTTTATGATAAAACACGAACCCCTCTCGTGGGAGAGTCATTCTTTGAGTCCTGTGAGGCGGAGTATTGATGGTGTAATCGGTGGTATTTAATCGCTTGTATAGGATGTTCTCTATCTGGCATGTATAGTTCATGCATTGTATAAAGTTGTTTCTTTTTTAGGGTGTCAAGGCGTACATTTATGGCAGTAATATCTTGTTGTGTGTGTAAATCTGCCATTTTAACTCTGTCTCTCCTCCTGGTATCGGTAATAAAGCGAAGAGCTCTATTCTGGACCCTTGTAACCGTAGCATGTTGGTCTTTGTTGTTAATGACATTGGACACAAGGTATTCGAGTATAGTCTTATTATCATTTTATACAGATGTTTTTTGACATGTTGAGGGCTTGATTGAATCGAAAGAGTCTGCTAAGACCGACTTTGGCTGTGTTGATCTTTTTAGTTACATGAGATGTTGAGTGGAGCAGCCTGTCTATTTCATATCCCAAGATCTTGTTAGGGTTTCTAATGGCTACAGGTGTACCTCTGATGGAGATACCCCCTTTATCTTCGATGGTTGATGCAAAACATCCTATCGTGCTAACAAGGACCTTGTCAGGATTAGTCATAATCCTCCATTTCTTCTCCCAATTAATGTTTCGAACGAAGTTCAATATTCATTTTTTCTATGACTTCTCTCATACTTGTATTTTCCTGTTACTGGAGTTGATGAGACGACATGAATAACATCATCTGCAAACTGTGTCACAATTTTTGTCATTAAACTCTGGTTGAGGAAGGTCATTCACATAAATGTTAAACAGAAGTGGACTGAGACAAGAACCTTGTGGGACACCAGCCGTCGGTATAAAAGGTTCTGTCGACTTGCCATGAAAGGTGGGAATGATTTTTCTTTGAGTTAAGAAATTATAAATTACTCTGAGAAAAGTCCAGTTATGGTCTGGTAGGTCAATGAGTTTGTATATAAGGCCACATGCCATAAGCTATCAAAAGCTTTATGAACATCTCTGGTGGCAATTAAGGCAAGATTGCCCTGCTGTTTTAAGACTTGCTACAGTGTCAAAAATAACATTTATTGCATGATTGGTACCTCTATGTGTTCTAAAGCCAAATTGTTTTTCAGTAAACAAGTGATTAAACTCCATATAGTAATTCAATCTGTTGGAAATGACTTTCTCAAGAACTTTTCCAGTGACTTCAAGTAAAGATATAGGTCTATAGTTCCCAGGTTGGTGGATGTCTTTATTGGGCTTAGCAAGAAAAATCATCCTAGCAGTCTTAAAAACAACTGGAAAATGTCCTGAGGCCAAGATGGCATTAAAGATATTTACCAAGGACTATTTGCAATTTCTAGATAGGTACTTTATTTGTTTCATTGTTATTCCAGAGAGGCCAGGGGCTCTATTTCTCATTCTTCCAATAACCTGACTTATCTCTAGTAATGTAATAGGTCTAGTAAGCGGGTGGGTATCTTCAAGAGTTGAAGTATCGATGGTAGGTAGTGGTTGTAAATCATCCAAGTTTTCATCTCTCCATTCATTTACTAACTGATAATGATTATTATTAAATTGACGACTGTTATTGTGAGAGAGAATTTTCTCCCATACATCACCCATCAAATTAGCCTGGTCCTGTGGATCGTCAAGTTTAATTTCAACATCTTCATCATCCTCATCAGTGAAGGTATGAACTAGGTAGTTAGGAACCTTGTGCTTTGCCCCTAAAAGTTGTCGGATCTTACTCCAAAATTTTGCTGGTTCAAGTTTATATTGATTAGCTTGAAGAACTAGAAATTTCCATATGTCTCGTTTGTGTTGACTAATCATGTTAATTAATTCGTGCCTTAATCGGTGCAGTGTAGCTGCTGGTGGTTGTCGCGTTTGAAGATGCCTTCGACATTCTGCTTGATAATTTCTTAAAGTGTCTCTAATTTCTCTAGTAGGTTTATATTGTTGGTATATCTTTGTGGAAGCTAATTGACAAGTTGCATTGGTAGCTTCAATTATTCGATTGTGCAGGGACCTGATTGCATCATCAATTGCACTGGAAGGTAGATTTTCCAAAGACACAATTTCATCCTCACCCAGATATGCCCTGAAGGGGTCAAATCCTAGGGTGTTAAGATTGGGTTTAGGAGTTACAGGTATTCAAATGGAGAAGTTTGTAGTTGTATTATAACAGGATATGGTCAGATCCTACATTTCCACCAGGAGATATACGACAGTGAAAGATGTCACAGTCTCTGTTGTCAGTACAATATCTGGTGTCCCTGGATGAGTCCAATGTACGATTTGAAGAATGGGCCTTGAAATGACAAGTTTCTAGCTGTCATGATATTAAAGAGTTGTTTTCCTTTTAAGTCACCCAGTGGAATACCAGCTCCACAGTTAAAGAGGGCAGGGTGATGAGCATTAAAATCTCCAGCTAGAATTGTTGAATATTTCTGCTTAATATCCTATGTAGAAGGAATTGACTCTATATATGGCTGTCTCGGGGGAAAATATCCAGTTCCTATTACTAGTTGTCCATGCGACGTTGTTAGTTCTATTGCAAGAATGTTATCTTCATCAACATGAATATTTTAAATGTATATCCTAATTTAACCAAGATGGCTACAACCCTAAAAGGGTCCTCTCGATTTCTCCACAGTACAGTATCCACGTAATTTAATATGTTGATCAACTCTTGCAGCTGTCTCGTTCAAAAGTATAACATCGGAATTGTAGTTATGTAGTTCAACCTCAAGTAGTAACGGTTATTAAAGAAATGTTGAACATTAAGTTGGAAAATTGTAATCCCCATTATTGCTTATTCTTCGCTCGTACACTGCGTTCTGAACGCCTGCAAGTAATGTTATGTGTTGTATCTAACAACACTATTCCTGCTGGACTCGTCAAGGGGAGGAGGGAACTTTTGCGTGGATGCTGTGTATTGAAAATGCCATCATCTTCACTAGAGGCAGTAATATTAACAGACTCATTAGAATCGTTAGAGTCGTTAGAGTCATCATCATAAAACTGAGTATGCTATTCTCAGTTTCAGGAAGCAGAGGCTCGTGAGAGTTAATGGAGACTGTGTAGGCTCCAAGTGAATATTAGATAGGCAAGGTGAGTTACTTGGGAAAGTTCCTGTTCAACAGGATCAGCTACAATAGCGGAGAGTAGGCACCACTTTCTGGGCATTGTTATGTTCAGGTGTTGACTTATCGGGTTGAGAGAGTTGACAACCTGGTTTGCGAGGAGGGCGATCCCTGGGCCAGGATGACTTAGGCTTATTTTTAGATGTAGAGTATGGTACATACTTCTTGTTATGAGAAGGCTGGGTCATAATAGCCTTCACATTTTCAGGGATAGTGATGGGAGTGATCCCATTAGCCATAACAGATCATTTAAAACCTGAGAGCAGAGTTGAATGTCACCACCTGCTATGGTCTATGCCAACAAGTACATTAGTTGTGCTCTCGTTATATCCCCGTCTGTGGATACCTGAACATATGAGATGCGACTGAACCTTGTTGTTGTGTCTGTTGTAAGTGAGGGTTAGATTGGGCGCTCCAAGAGGGGCAGAATTCCAAACATGGAACCATTGGTAGAGACCTGAGGAGTCCCACTTGATCCAGGCAGAGCTGGGAAGGAAGTTTGGGACATGGTTGGCGGTGCCTGAGGAGTGGTCTTCTTAGAAGTGGATAGTTTCTTGGCGTCAAGAATTTTCTGCATTTCCTTTTTTCTTTCAGGACAAATAGCAGAAACAGCATGATGTTTTCCATTACAGAGGACACATTTAGGTGTATTTTTATTAGTACAATCACGATACGAATGTTGGCCAGAGCAAATGCTACAAATTTGCCCTTGTGTACTGCATTTGTTGTTGTTATGACCAAAGGCATAACACTTGAAACATTGTGTCACACTGACGAAGCGTTCCAGAGAAATTTGGTCAGATGTACATCTGTGCCAAAACATTTGAAGCCATTTTGACACACAAGTTTGGCCTCCTCAGGTGTCTCGAGTATTAATTTTAAAGTTACCTTATTGTTGTTAGGATTCGAGAATTTGTGTGCTTCTACAGCCCTAAGGTCAGAATTCTCGGCATTAATGTTATCAACAATTTCATTAACAGTGCTGTGTTTCATAAAACTGTTGATTCTGGCCACAAACACAGTCCTCTGAGCTTGATAGCTGTCAGGTGCAACTGGGGTAATACCAGAAGTCTCAGTTTATCCAAGACATCATGCTTTAGAAGTTAAGTAACTCTTCTTCCGAAGAGAGAGAAGTACTGCTCCACGTGGGTTTGAAAAACATCCACTGGAGCAACAGTTGATTTGGAGCAAATACATTTGAGAATGTCTTTCATGGACATTTGATTTCCATCAATGCGTAATCTTACACGAATCCTCGCCATGATGCCTGGGAAGGAGCATCTGGCAGAGGAGTTGCTTAACAAAAAGGTATCTTTCCTTAATGTTAGCCTAACATCCTATTTCAGCTGACTTATGAAGGTCAGCCCCTAAGATAGCCTACCCTCGAGTAGTGAGGGGAAAGAGCCCAAGGCAAAGATCGGCTGGATTTAAAAAACCACACGGGCTACCAGATGGTAAAAATGCCTTGTGTTAACTCCGCCAAAGCGAAGTTGCCGAAAAAGAAGAAGATAGGACAGTCAGAAGGATAGCAATGTATGTAGTGTGTTAAGTGTGTGGGCCAGTGTTGATGTATGGGTGAGGGGAGGATGGGGGGATGGGGATGAGAGGGGTGAACAAGCAAGCAAGTCACCCGCCTTACCCTCTTGATGGATGGGGCTCGAAGTGACTGCAAACAATCTCCTCTCAGCTCTGTGAAGAACTACTCAGGATAACCCAAGTAAATTCTCGACAACAGTGTTTCAGAGTTGCTCAGCTGAAGAGCAGGAACGACGACGTCTTCTCTCCACGGTGGCTGGGCTGCAACTCTCTTCTTGTCTGTCTTGTCTTTGTCTTGTCTATTTGTCCTCACTCCCTTTCCTCCTTTCGTCTTTGTACCATCTCTCTCAGTTTCTGCCTTTCCTCTTGTGTTCTGCCACAGTCGAGATACACCTTCCGGTACACCGGCATGTCTCTTAGTCTTGCTTTCTCCTGCAGCATCCTGTTCCGAGTAGATTCTGCCTTGAAAGACACTTTCGGTGGCCGGGCTCTCCTTCCTGCAAACCCCCCTATTCTTCGAAAATTTACCAACTGGCTCATGTCATCTTCTCCTATTGCCTTTATGATGCTCTCAATTGCATTTATCTCCCCTTGTCTTTTTGATTCGTAAGTTTCCCCTTCAACTTCCTGGAGCCCATAAACAAAGACTCCCTTTCATTCTCCGACTGCAAGTCCCTATGTATTCCCTGATTCGTTTAGTTTTCTCCATTGCAGCTTTCCTTTCTTCATTTCTTCACTATCTATTGTCCTTGGGCCCATTTACCTGTCATTTTCCCTTCTCAGCTTACCCTGGGCTCTGCTGTGGTCTGTTAGGGCCTCCACATAAAACTTAGTTCTTTCATTTTCTACAGTCCCCTCGATTGGTCCTGATGTGTTTCTGTTGCAACCCCTGAATGGTTGCAATGATTAATATGTATGTATATAATAATATAATTATTACCTTTTCATATAATTTTATATTGCTTATATTTCGATAATACAAATCGAAATGTTTTGTTTTATATTTTTTATTTGACTTAGTTTCCCCTTGTTAGGTAGGATTAACATATGTGCCAGTTCAACTTGATTGTCTAACTACTGAAATTTAACCTTGTGGCCTTAACGCCGGTTTCTTTTTGACTGCAGCACCCACGGACTATCACGGATCGAGTGGGGGTGTCCCCCTCGCCTGAAGTATTCAATCTGGGCTAGACTCTCTTTGGGGGTTGGGCAGATTGTCTGTCCCCCATTTTTTGAGTTCTGTAGAACTCTGTTTACAGAACATTGTGTGACTTAGTGATTTTCGACGTTGTACTGAGTTTGTGTGTCGCATAGCACTCGAAACAAATCCCGGTCCGAGCGTAGCTTCGACCTAATTTTACTGGTACTGTTATTATCACAGTGGATTTTTTTTATGCTGAACTTAGATTCAAGTATGGGAGTCTATACTTTTTTGGGGGATCTGCAGATGGGGCCCTACTTAGGTCGTTATATTATCTCCCTTTTTCCTGATTCTGTGTTCAGCGCTGTTATATTGCTATTGGTTAACTTCTTTTTTGTTCAAGCAGACTTTTTGATTGCCAGTTGACAAGGATTATTTTTTTTTGAGGACTTTTTCAGTCACTTGTTTAAGTCTATCGAGTCTTTGGGCATAGCGAACTAATTTTAAACCTTACCACACCACCACACACACACAATTTGTAAAATCTTATTTAAAAAAGTTATGTCCCGACGGGACTTAAGAATTATAAATGTGATAGGCTTTCAGCACAATATTATTGTATACGAGGAATATTATTTTTATTTTTATTACTGTGATTTAAATTTTAATTTTAATTTTTAAAATACCCAGACTTAATAAATTTATTTAAAAATTTTTAATTTTTCTATTAGTAGCCTACCAGTTGTAACCTAAGGACTATTTAATCATACTGAACTAATGATAATTTGGGCGGATATTGACTAAATTTTTACGAAAACCCATAACAGGCTGGTGCTAAAGGTATCCTTTCTAAATTACTGGGGATCTCTAAGCTTTTAGAACGCGTTTTTTGTAAAATTTTCTCTTTTCCTTGTCTCCCCAATGTCGATAGGGGTTTTGCATCAGTTTCACCCTTCGTTCCCTA
>NW_026476153.1:0-10422 GCF_026875155.1 Cherax quadricarinatus
CTAAAATGTTAATCACTCCTTTGTGTCCACCTACGGTTAGTAATCAAAATTGTTATTCTTCCCTACAAAACTTATCAAAGCCATAATGCATGACCTAATAGGACAAAATAATGCACGCGTTTTAAAAGGCTCGGATCTGGATATGAGAAATATTATATATTTATTCTAGTAACGGGAAGGCCATAAGGATCATACAACACGTGAAGAGATAATATGTAAGGAAAGGATAACTCCAGTCCCTGGGATCAAGAGCCCTCTATAACAATAGACTTTCTGTATACACACCTAAATGTCAACCATCTCTGTACAAACACTGTATCATGCTGAAATAAAAATATTATAACAAGAAATGTATCAGAAATCTTCCCTGTTTACCTGGAGTTTACCTGGAGCAGTTTACCTGGAGAGAGTTCCGGGGGGTCAACGCCCCCGTGGCCCGGTCTGTGACCAGGCCTCCTTAGGTCAGTGTCCCAGGATGCGACCCACACCAGTCGACTAACACCCAGGTACCCATTTTACTGATGGGGAACATAGACAACAGGTTGAAAGAAACACGTCCAATGTTTCTACTCTGGCTGGGAATAGACTGAGGGGCCTGAATCTGCACTCTCCAGAAAGGCATAGAATTAGGGGGAATATGATTGAGGTGTATAAATGGAAAACAGGAATTAATAAAGGGAAATGTAAATAGTGTGCTTAAAAATATCTAGCATAGACAGGATTCGCAGCAATGGTTTTAAATTGGAAAAATTCAGATTCAGGAAGGATATAGGAAAGCACTGGTTTGGTAATAGAGTTGTGGATGAGTGGAACAAACTCCCGAGTACCGTCATAGAAGATAAGATGTTGTGTAGTTTTAAAAACAGGTTGCATAAATACACGAGTGAGTGTGGGTGGGTGTGAGCTGGACCTGATTAGCTTGTGCTACTAGGTCAGATGCTGTGCTCCTCCCTTAAGTGAATGTGACTGATTTGACTAGGTCAAGGCATTGGCTTAAGCTGGTGGGAGAATTGGACCTGCCTCTAATGGGCCAGTAGGCCTGCTGAAGTGTTCCTTCTTTCTTATGTTCTTATGATTATTATTATAATCATGGGGGAGCGCTAAAGCCATAGGATTATACAGCACATGTGGAGGGGATGGAAGGCATTCAGGCTCAATTCAAGGAACTGGAACACAGATCCAATTCCCTAGATCAAGAGCCCCTCACCAGCATCAAGGACCCCAATGGAAATAAGTCACTGACTTTTTTGGGTTATCCTAGGTTCTCTATACATATGCTGCTATGTATGATAATTCTATGTAACTGTATTTGTGTATATCTGAATAAACTTACTTAATCAAGGAACTTCCCTTGAGGGGTGTTATGTGGGCACCCCACACGAAGGCTGGTGAATGTCAGCCAACATTTCATAAGCCTCACAATTATATCCTTTACCATTTATGTCCATAATTGCTTTACTGTTAACAATATTACTCAAGTTTTATACAAAGAACTGGTTGTAAACATTTAATCTCATGTACTGAATCCAAATAAAAAACCAAACAAATAGGTTACCAGTAGACAACCAGTCAAGAATACAACGATAAAAAAAAGTCAAATTCCTTGGATCAGGAGCCCCTTACTGGGAAAGAGTGATATAAACACCAGAGTATATATATAAGAGGTGAAGAACTGCAGGGCACTAATGTAAGGTCCTTCTTCAGGATATGCGCAGTTGGGTTGATGGTTTACCAAGACCTCAGGACCGTACGAACACTCCACCTGCAACCATTGTAGTAGTAAGTTTATTCGGGTATACAAATTCAAATTCAAATTCAAAGTTTATTCTCTATAAGGATTACAATGCTGAGTTTACAGAAATTTGGTTATTGTTTGGTTTACATGTAGTAAAATTGTGATTACAGAGTGTACCACTAGAACGCTTAGCATGGCTAGGCATTTCGGGCAGACTTAGTTTTATTCTTAATTGTAAAATATTACAAATTATGAGGTAAGTTGGTATTATGGCTAAGTGACTAAATACTAGTTTATGAGTTTAGCAATGTGAATGCTTTTGTTTTGGCACAGTATATAGTTTCAGTATTGGAGTATCACAGGATTCATTATTTTAAGACTGAGATTAATATTTCTGTTTATGGTCAAATCATACATAGCAGCATATGTGTAAAGAACCTAGGATAAACCCCTCCCCCTCCAAAAAAAAAAAAGTCAAACAAAGTGACATGTTTCTACCTTTGCCGGGAATCGAACCCGGATCCTCGCCGTGTGAAGCGAGAGCTGTAGCCACCAGTATAGTATTAGTAGTGGTATAGTAGTAGCAGTAGTAGTATAGCAATAGTAGTAAATTAAAATTATATCGGAGTATAAAACAAATCCCTACCACACAACAGAGCGAAAAACTAATGTGAAGGTCCTGGGAGTGATAATGTTAGAGGATCTCGCTTTCAAGGATCACAACAATGTATCTACCACATCTGCTCGGAAAATGATAGGATGGATAATGAGAACCTTCAAAACTAGGGATGTAAAGTAAAAGGACACAAGTGCAACTAATGTGACATTTTATTGTGGCTGAAATGTCACATTAGTTGCACTTGTGTCCTTTTACTTTACATATTGTCGGTAATTCTACCAACATTATTACAACACTAGGGATGCCAAGCCCATGATTATTCTCTTCAGATCGCTTGTTCTCTCTAGGCTGGAATATTGCAAAATTGCTGACCTGGAGAATGTACACAGACCCTTCACAGGGCATATAAATACGATAAAACACCTAAATTACTGGGAACGGTTGAAGTTCCTTGACTTGTAATCCCTGGAATGCAGGCGAGAAATATACGTGATAATATACACTTCGAATATCCTGGAGGGATTAGTGCCAAATTTTCACACGAAAATCACTCTCTATGAAACTCACTCCATTGGAGAGATCCATCATCCCCCCAGTGAAAATCAGGGGCGCCACGAGTACACTAAGAGACACAGTAAGTGTCAGGGGCCCAAAACTGTTCAAGTGCCTCTCAGCATACATAAGGGGGATTATCAATAGACCCCTGGCTGTCTTCAAGAAGGCGCTGGACAGGCATCTAAAATCAGTACCTGACCAGCCGGGCTGTGGCTCGTACGTTAGTTTGCGTGCGGCCAGCAGTAACAGCCTGGTTGATCAGCCCCTGATTTACCAAGAGGCCTGGTCACAGACCCCCGAAATCCTCTCCAGGTAGTAATAGTTCAGTTTAATATTTTCATTATGCACTCCATACCCATCCTGTGGGTGGAGTCAAAACATTACAGAGGTACATAATGGGTCCAGGGACTGGACCGTAAAGTTTTGATAACTGAACTAGTTACAAAGGTAATGAACTCCAGGTAGATCTGGTATAGCAAGCATCGAACTCAAGCTAAAGGAATCTTATAGGAGTCAGGAATCGCGGGAAGAACTAAAAGCCATAAATGAAATCGAAAGAAACCCAAAGTATTTCTTCTCCTATGCCAAATCAAAGTCGAGAACAACGTCCAGTATTGGGCCCCTACTTAAACAAGATGGGTCCTACACAGATGACAGCAAGGAAATGAGTGAGCTACTCAAGTCCCAATATGACTCAGTTTTTAGCAAGCCGCTAACCAGACTGAGAGTCGAAGATCAAAATGAATTTTTTATGAGAGAGCCACAAAATTTGGTTATCACAAGCCTATCCGATGTTATCCTGACGCCAAATGACTTCGAACAGGCGATAAATGACATGCCCATGCACTCTGCCCCAGGGCCAGACTCATGGAACTCCGTGTTCTTCAAGAACTGCAAGAAGCCCTATCACGAGCCTTTTCCATCCTATGGAGAGGGAGCATGGACCGGGGGTCGTCCCACAGTTACTAAAAACAACAGACATAGCCCCACTCCACAAAGGGGGCAGTAAAGCAACAGCAAAGAATACAGACCGATAGCACAAAACATCCCATATCATAAAAATCTTTGAAAAGGGTCCTAAAAAGGGCAAGATCACCACCCATCTAGAAACCCATCAGTTACACAACCCAGGGCAACATGGGTTTAGAACAGGTCGCTCCTGTCTGTCTCAACTATTGGATCACTACAACAAGGTCCTAAATGCACTAGAAGATAAAAAAAATGCAATGAAAATATATACAGACTTTGCAAAAGCCTTCGAAAATTTGTGACCATGGCGTTAATAGCGCACAAAATGCGTGCTAAAGGAATAACAGGAAAAGTCGGTCGATGGATCTATAATTTCCTCACTAAAGAACACAGGGGAGTAGTCGTCAACAGAGTAAAGCCCGAGGCAGCTACGGTGAAAAGCTCTGTTCCCAAGGCACAGTATTTCGCTCCCATCTTGTTCCTCATCCTAAATTATCCGACATAGACAAGGATGTCAGCCACAGCACCGTGTCTTCCTTTGCAGATGACACCCGAATCTGCATGACAGTGTCTTCCATTGCAGACCACGCAAGCTCAGGGGGACATCAACCAAATCTTTCAGTGGGCTGCAGAAAACAATAATGAAGTTCAACGATGAGAAATTTCAATTACTCAGATATGTAAACACGAGGAAATTAAATCTTCATCAGAGTACAAAACAAATTCTGGCCACAAAATAGAGCGAAACCCCAACGTCAAAGCCCTGGGAGTGTTTCATGTCGGGGGATCTCACCTTCAAGGACCATAACATTGTATCAATCGCATCTGCTAGAAAAATGACAGGATGGGGGTAATGGGGAAACCTTCAAAACTAGGAGGCCAAGCCCTGATGACCCCTCTTCAGGTCACTTGTTCTATCCCAGGCTGGAATATTGCTGCACACTAACAGCACCTTTCAAGGCAGGTGAAATTGCTGACCTAGAAAATGTACAGAGAACCTTCACGGCGCGCCATAAAGGAGATAAAACACCTCAATTTTCTGGGAGCGCTTAAGGTTCCTAAAACTGTATTCCCTGGAACGCAGGCGGGAGAGATACATGATTATATACACCTGGAAAATCCTAGAGGGACTAGTACCGAACTTGCACACAAAATCACTCACTACGAAAAGCAAAAGACTTGGCAGACGATGCAACATCCCCCCAATGAAAAGCAGGGGTGTCACTAGCACGTTAAGAGACCATACAATAAGTGTCAGGGGCCCGAGACTGTTCAACTGCCTCCCAGCATACATAAGGGGGATTACCAACAGACCCCTGGCAGTCTTCAAGCTGGCACTGGACAAGCACCTAAAGTCAGTTCCTGACCAGCCGGGCTGTGGCTCGTACGTTGGTTTGCGTGCAGCCAGCAGCAACAGCCTGGTTGATCAGGCTCTGATCCAACAGGAGGACTGGTCACAGACCGGGCCGCGGGGGCGTTGACCCCCGGAACTCTCTCCAGGTAAACTCCAGGTAGTACCATGTGTAAATTACCTAACATAACCCAATGAAAGGTCAGAGACCATTTCCATTGATGTCTTCCCGTTCCTTTGATCAAGCCTGATTGCCTCCCCTTCCTTTGATCAAATTTGACTGCCTCCCATTCTCTAGATTCTGCTTAACACAGTCAAGGTTGTATGGGAATTTCAATCACATGGAATTAAAGGAGTGTAGCGAGCACCTCCTATCTTGTGGGATGGGAGGTGCTCGCTACTACCAGCACCTCCTGTGGCAGGTGCTGAAGTATTAGCGAAGTGTGATTAGTTGACAGAACCCCAACAATTTATTATAATAAGTAATTATAAATTATTAGTCAGTGGTAACGCGTTTAGCTCAACCAAAAGGCATAGGTTCAATTCAGGGAAAGGACGTAGCACCTGCTTACCAAGTAGCATAATGCGCATTTTATGTTAATAGACGGTTGTGGGTGGCATCCTGGGAAAGACCCAGATACGTATCACACTGCTTGGCTATAGTCGGGTTTTCCCAGTTGCTTATCAGAATAAAGAAGCCAGAGGAAATAAGACAATTCGTCTGTTCTTTTTTTTTTTTAGTTATCTTAGATAATTTACACAAACGTTACTATGTATGATAACTGCAGTCACCTAAATTTGTGTAACTAATTAAGTTTATTCAGGTACAGGCACACATATATACAGTTACATAACTTATGATACATAACAGCATATGTGTAGATTACCTTAGATAAGATAAGATAAGATAAGATTTCGTTCGGATTTTTAACCCCGGAGGGTTATGCATAATGTATTACATATGGTCACATAAACACCTATGTCCTCAAGCTCACTGAGAAACTATTTAACTTTGCAAAAGCCTAAATAAAAGCTTATTATAAAACCCTCCATGACCCAATAACACTGTGACCAGATCTAGTTCATTACCTTTGTAACTTGTTCAGTTATCAAAACTTTGGAGTCCAGTCCCTAGACCAATTATGTACCTCTGTAATCTTTTGATGAGTATAGTGTGCATAATAAGGATATTAAAGTAACAAAACCCAATAACACGATCACTAACAACCTGAATGATCAGAGACCAGGCCTCAATTATCAAGTCTCCACCACTCCTTAAGTAAGTTTATTCAGGTACAGGCACACGTAAATACAATTACATAAATTATCATACATAGCAGCATTTGTATAATTACCCAGGATAACACAAAAAATTCAAAGTGATTTATTTCCACTGGGGTCTTTGTGCTTAATATTATTACTCAAAGGACCCCAGTGGAGATAAGTCACTTTATCTTTTTTTTTGGGTTATCCTAGGTAATTTACACATATATTAGTATGTATGATGATTGTACTTATGTGTACCTGTACCCCAATAAAGATACAAGAAGGGAGCTAAAAGGTACATAATGAAGGAAGCTACAGAAAGGGAGGAGAGGGATTTCTTGTATAGATAACATTCATGTACCTATTATTATAAGTTGATCCTCTCTTTAATATTAATGTAAATAACTTAGTTTACCTTATTCCTAGTATATATTTTATTGTAACAGATTTTCACATAGTTGTTTTAACTTTCAAGGATTAAATAATAAGATATTGCAAGGACTCCAATGGAAATAAAGGACTTTTTTGGGGGGTTATCCTAGGTAATTCACACTTCGTATGATAATTATACTTACTGCCCGAAATGCCTAGGCATGCAAGTGGCTTTCTTTGTAATTAATATTTTGTAATATGTAAACCACACACTGCAAGCTTTGCAAGGAAATAACCATTTTCATTTTCATGTGTACCTGTGAAGGGCTGGAAACATTGGACGTGTTTCCTTACACCGGTTGTCTATGTTCACCCATCAGTAAAATAGGTACCTGGGTGTTAGTGGACTGGTGTGGGTCGCATCCTGGGTGTTAGTGGACTGGTGTGGGTCGCATCCTGGGACAAAACTGACATAATTTGCCAGAAATTTTCAGCATAACCAGCGGCTTTCTATATAGTAGTATGTCACTGATGTCAGCTAGACCTGTATACCTTGTACATGTACTTGTAGTAAATAAAGATACAATAAGCTAACTTAACACTCCATGAAATAGTCTCATATTCAGACTAATACATGTTATTGGCAGCATCATGGTGGAGGTCCGGAGCTGGGTGGTACGGTTACAGTCATGTTCAGTTACAATACAGTTGCAGTATACACATGCCCCCAGTGACCATGACTTCCTTTTCCTGCCTCTTGGGCCGGGAGGGTTTGTTGCATTAATTGACCCTCTCTCATTTAGGCCTCATCAGTATATGCCTATTAATTTGGTTTAGGCTCGCCTATTGTACTCTGGAGCCAGTTGACATAGGTTCAAACCCCTACGAGAGGCATACTTAAATTTATTATATTTCTGAAGTTTTCTTTTTTGTCTTCTTTTTTTCCGATTCCCGATAATAAGATAACTTAAATTACAAATTTTAAGCTAGCTGTATATCTGAAATTTTCGAAATAACTTAGTTTCGCCTCACACTGCTAGTTTCCAATTCTCGAGGCCTCAGATTCCCTGGTCAAAATAAATCCTAAAAGAAAATATTGTGTGTGTGTCTGACCAACATAAAAAATTTCGCACTGAAGTATAAAATAAGCTGTAAATAGACTTTTCTAAAACACAATAGGGAGTTCGTCGTTTTCTTTGATACACAGAGCACATTCCACCATGAACCAGGCTCCAAAAAAAAAAAAAAAAGATTTACATCTTTAGCACAAATTCCATTATTATTTCGAGTCCTGTCTCTCTCATTTTAAAAATAAATACTTCGAATCTCAACATTAGGTCAGATATGCATAAGCTTTATGGATTATCTCGTGTAACAAATTCTAGATTTTTTAAATATTGGGTAACTGGAGCCGGCAGTAATTGAAGAGCTGGTCAGAGTTGCCGGTGAGGCGGCAATCAAGAAAATTTGTAATATATTAACATTATAATCAGTGGGTAGCGCTAAGAACCGTAAGGGCTAAGACCCTTACGGTTTTTAGCGCTACCCGCTTAGGGAATGGAAGACAATCATGTTTGATACGAGGAAAGGTGCAATAGCTCGTTATATGGTACACTGAGAGGTAGGTAGGTGTGTACTCACCTATTTATGGTTGCAGGGGTCGATTCATAGCTCTTGGACCCGCCTCTTCGCTGCTCTATGACCTTTATCTTATCTCTTCTTAAAACTATGTATGAATCCTGCCTTCACTGCAGATGTAGTATATACAGACTGCGAAAACCTTCGACAAGTGTGACCATGGTGTAATAGCCCACAAAATAACAGGAAAACTTAGTAGATGGATCTATAACATTCTAACAAATAGAACAAAAAGAGTAATGGTAAACAGAGTAAAGTTCTTGTTCTTGTCCAGACCAGAGCTTTGGTGAGATGGGTAAGGAAGAAGGATGGGTAAGGATAGAAATTTTGGAAAAGGTTGGGAGGGGGGAGAGAGGTAGGATATAAAAGGTAAGTGGCCCAACCACTTTGGTGTAATTTAAAAAGTGTACGTGAAATGATAAGATATTCTTTAAGGGGTATAAGACTAACCCATCAGAGTCACATAGATATAACAGATATATAAGTACATGACTCTGAATTGGTAGTAATTACACAAGTTGCAATTGCCTTTTTTTTTGCGATTGCACAACGGATATTTATGCGACAATGAAGGCAATAATTTTTTTGGCCAGTTTATAGAATTACGTGACAATGGCTTCTTAAGGTGGTGTCCAGCCATAGTAAATAGCATAATTTTTACATTAGATTGTTATATAAGATTTCTCCCTAATTGGGGGCGATGATGTTTTCAGTATACATAGAAGGGTTCTGGTGTTACCCAATCTTCTTCATCAGGGAGGTTGATCAATATCATGGGTCGAGGGTAATCATCTTTATGTATAAAACGACGGACCCTCTGTGGGAGAGTCATTTTTTGAGTCCTGTGAGGAGGAGTATTGATGATATAATCCGTGGTATTTACCACTTGTATAGGATGTTCTCTATCTGGCATGTATAGTTCTTGCATTGTACAGAGTTGTTTCTATTTTAGGGTGTCAAGGCGTACATTTATGGCAGTAATATCTTGTTGTGTGTGTAAATCTGCCATTTTAACTCTGTCTCTCCTCCTGGTATCGGTAATGAAGCGTATTATTATTATAATCAAAAAGAAGCGCTAAGCCACAAGGACTATACAGCGTAATGAAGCGTAGAGCTCTATTCTGGACCCTTTGTAACCGTAGCATGTTGGTCTTTGTTGTTAATGACATTGGGACACAAGGGTATTCGAGTATAGGTCGTATTAACATTTTATACAGATGTTTTTTGACATGTTGAGGGGCTTGATTGAATCGAAAGAGACTGCTAAGACCGGCTTTGGCTATGTTGATCTGTTTAGTTACATGAGATGTTGAGTGAAGCAGCCTGTCTATTTCATATCCCAAAATCTTGTTAGGGTTTCTAATGGCTACAGGTGTACCTCTGATGGAGATACCCCCTTTATCTTCAATTGTTGATGCAAAACATCCTATCGTGCTAACAAGGACCTTGTCAGGATTAGTCGTAATTCTCCATTTCTTTTCCCAATTAGATGTTCGACGAAGTTCAATATTCATTTTTTCTATGACTCTCTCATACTTGTATTTTCCTGTTACCGGAGTTGATGAGACGACATGAATAACATTATCTGCAAACTGTGTCACAATTGTATCATTGAACTCTGGTTGAGGAAGGTCATTCACATAAATGTTGAACAGAAGTGGACTGATTATTATTATTATAATCAAAAAAGAAGCGCTAAGCCACAAGGACTATACAGCGCTGCAGGGCAGGAAGGAAGCGAGGGCATCAGGTGGCAAAAGGGAGATGGATGAGCAACAGGTTACGGATAACAGCGGGGCAGTGGATGGTGAAAGGGTAAAGGGCAGCAAGAGACTGAACCAGAAAGGGCTGAGGGGAGTGCGAAAAGTATCATCAGAGTTTGTGGAGTAAATCAGTCGTTGTCAAGAAGTCAATGAG